>JAVJIF010013445.1:0-100540 GCA_038442645.1 Agave tequilana | reverse complement strand
TTCATCAAACACCATGTCATCCATCGATTTGGTGCCCTAGGCGGATCATCCATGATAACGGTCCCCAATTTGCAAGCCAGGTATTCTATCGGTTCTGTGATAAATACCAAATTCAGAATGCGGGTTCAACTGCTTATAATCGCGCTAACGGCTGGCGGAAGCATTCAACAAGATAATCATTAAGCTACTCAAAAAGTTCATTTTCTCAAATAAGCGAGACTGGATGAGAAGCTTAGTGAATGCCTTTGGGCCATCGAACCACAATTCAGACCTCGACAGGTAATACACCTTTTCCCTGGTATACGGATGCGAAGCAGTCATACCGCTAGAAATCCAGGTGCCGTCATTACGAGTCACTTTGATGAGTAAGATGACAAACGAGGATAATGATCGATTGCGGACTCCAGAGGCTCGAAGCCCTAGATGAGAAGTAGTTACAAGCTCAGCAATACATTGAGTTGTATCAAGCTCGAATCTCAAAAGCCCTTCAATAAGAAGGTTAAATAAAGAGTCTTTCAGAAAGGAGATTTGGTTTTAGCCGTCAGATGACCGATGATCATGACGCACAAAACCAAAGGCAAATTTCAGCCCAAATGGGAAGGACTGTTTGTAATAGAAACAGTCTATTCAAATGGGGCATATCGCCTTATGACTTCAGATGGTGATTTGCTCATGATGCCGATCAACGGCAGATTCTTAAAGAAGTATTATCCTGATGGATCTTCTCATAATCAACTTAACATTACACCTCTGATCAAGATCTTCAGATTCAAGATATGCAGAAAGAGTGCTTCTCTCTTTCTCTAAATGAGATCATACAACCATAAACTAGTATCGAGCTGATCGTACACTGGGATGTCTCAAAGAAGAATCAAGATTACGAATACAGTACCAAATAATCCAACAACTCTGACAGTTAAGGATAGAGGAAAATGTTGGCCTTTAAGCCGAATATGAGTCCTTGACAACTCCTCATGCTGAGGGGAATAGCATGGCTAGCTTGACTCAAACGGTAGTTAGTAAAGGCATACCAAATCCGTGACAGCTGAGGATTTGCTAAAAATCTTAAAGGACCTGTTCCTATTTGATTTCGCAGTTAAGGATGGAGGAAAATGTTGGCCTTTAAGCCCAACAAGAGTCCTTGACAGTCATCATACTGAGGGGAATAGCATGGCTAGGCCTAACTCAAACGGTAGTCGGTAAAGGCATAGCAAATCCATTGATAGCTGAGTATTTACTAAAAAATCGTAAGGGACTTGTCTCATTTGATTCCGTAATAAAGATAGAGAAAATGTTGGCCTTTAAGCCCAACATGAGTCCTTGATAACTCATCATGCTAAGAGGAATATCATGGCTAGCCCGACTCAAACGATAGTTAGTAAAGGCATATCAAATCCATTGACGGCTAAGGATTTGCTAAAAATCCTATGGGACCTACTCCATTTGATTCCCTCTCCAAAATTAATTACCAATTCCCATCCATGGAATGGTAAGACCAACATATAAAGGTATTCATATCCCTTACGAAATGATGAGTCTAACCTATCATGTTAATATTAAATCTCTGATAGCAAAAACACTAATCTACTCCCCAACAGATAAAACCAACATTCCCTGTGAATAAACCCCGCTTGTCATTCTTCAATAGAATGACAGGTATACTCAAATTACTATAATGTTCAAGCACCTTTAACAGTAAATGAATCCTTGTCAAGTTAACATCATACCTTGGAAAGTTGCTCTGATATATGATCTTCTATGGGACTCATTTTCTAACTCCCCAGCGAGTTTCTGATAATCAATCCTCAGTAGACTTTTTTGGTTGTCACATTAACAATATACTTCTGACAATCTTCTAAATAATATCCGAAGGAGATATCAAAATCCCCATGGAGTTAATAATCAAGTCTCATTTTCCTCAGTGGAACTATTTCTTTGTCATCATGTCTAGTTCGTCACCTCTGATTGACAGATTTCGAGCTGGTGGCTTCTCAATCGGTTTATCCTTGTTACCTCTAAACCGACAGATAGCCAAGTCTCATCTTTCAGTCCAGTAGGGACTATTTCTTTGTCATCATGTCCAGTTCTTCACTCTGAATGATAAAATTTCGAGCTTGGTGGCTTCTCAATCGGTTATGTCCATACTACCTCTGAACCGACAGATAGCCAAGTCTCATCTTTCAGTTCAGTAGGACTACCTCTTTTTCATCATGTCCAATTCGTCACCTCTGAATGATAAAATTTTGAGCTTGGTGGCTTCTCAATCTGTTATGTCCTTATTACCTCTGAACCGATAGATAACCAAGTCTCATCTTTCTATCTAGTAGGGACTACTTCTTTGTCATCATGTCCAGTTCGTCACCTCTGAATGACAAGATTTCGAGCTTGGCGACTTCTCAATCAGTTATGTCTTTATTACCCCTGAACCGACAGATAGCCAAGTCTCATCTTTCAGTCCAATAGGGACTATTTTTTTTGTCATCATGTCCAGTTCGTCACCTCTGAATGACAAAATTTCGAGCTTGGTGGCTTCTCAATCGGTTATGTCCTTGTTGCCTCTGAACCGACAGATAGCCAAGTCTCATCTTTCAGTCCAGTAGGGACTGTTTCTTTGTCATCATGTCCAGCTCGTCACCTCTGAATGACAAAATTTTGAGCTTGGTGGCTTCTCAATCGGTTATGTCCTTGTTACCTCTGAACCGACAGATAGCCAAGTCTCATCTTTCAGTCCAGTAAGGACTATTCCTTTGTCATCATATCCAGTTCGTCACCTCTGAATGACAAAATCCTGAGCTTGGTGGCTTCTCAATCGGTTATGTCTTTGTTACCTCTGAACCGACAGATAGCCAAGTCTCATCTTTCAGTCCAGTAGGGACTATTCCTTTGTCATCATGTCCAGTTCGTTACCTCTGAATGACAAAATTTCGAGCTTGGTGGCTTCTTAATCGATTATATCCATGCTACCTCTGAACCGACAGATAGCCAATTCTCATCTTTCAGTCCAGTAGGGACTACTTCTTTGTCATCATGTCCAGTTCGTCACCTCTGAATGACAAAATTTTGAGCTTGGTGGCTTCTCAATCGGTTATGTCCAGTTTGTCACCCCTGAACTGACAAATAGCCAAGTCTTCCTTTTCACTTACTGTTATGTCCAGTTCGTCACCTCTGAACAGTAAACACCTCGAGTTTGGTAAACCCTAATCAGTTATGTCCAGTTTGTCACCTCTGAACCAATGGATATCCAATCTCATCTTTCAGTCCGGTAGGAACTATTTCTTTAATGTGTAACAATCCTATCAGTTTATCACTACTGATTAGATTAGTTATACCATTTCCTTTTGAGGATTGTAATACAACTTGAAAGTAAGAACTGAAAATTTAGAAAATAAAACAAGTTGGAAATGCAACAGGGGAGCTAAATAAAATTACTTTTTATTTGATTCCAAAAGAGGGATACATGGATACATGGATTACAAGCTACGAGGATGCTTCGTAGGATTTGATCCGTTCTTCAAGAGTGGTCAGCCTATTCTTTCTCTCCTCAGCAGCCCTGGTAAGTGCCTATGACCTCAACTCGGCCTCATTAAAACTCGTGTCTGGGCCAGGCGAGCCTCAATTTCAGCCAAAGTTGCTCTCTACGCTAAATCTTGTTGCTGGCTTTGTCATTCTGAGCCCTAAGCTGCTCTAGTCGAGCAATCTCCTCAAGGTGTACCGGTTCAGCCTTGGATAAAAGAAGATTGACTTTCTTGATCATTTTCTTGGCCTTTTCAATCTTATCCTCAGCGTCGAGAAGAGTACTGTTGAAGCATCTATGGCATCCCAAGCTCTACATTCCTTGTCTCCAAGGATTTCAAGTCAGAAGAAATTGCCTTAACTGCTTCCTGAGTGGCAAGATGTGCTTCATGCATTCAGCAGCGAGGTATGCAAACTGATCATTAACTAAAGACTCCAGATCTAAATGGCTGAGATGACGCCACTCGTCCACGTCCCTCTCAAGCCTGTCCACCAGAAGCTCCAATGTGGTGGTCTGGTCATCCCCTCCAAAGTCTCGAATGCTGTCAATACTTTGAGAAAGGATCACCTTCAAAGCAAAAAACGAGATACTCGAGCCCTTCAAGACCAAAGTAATGGATCGCTTCAAGCCCTTATAATAGCTGTCGACTAGCTCAGCCACAAATTCATTCTCGGCTTCAACTACTCCCGGGGAACGAGTGGCCCCTGAAGGTAAAGCTTCCACCGGTTTCACTGACATAACTGTAGAAGGAATGGCAGGAGTACTGACTAGAGAAATATGTGGGATCGTCGGTGATCTTAGAGGAGTCCTCATTAAGACCAGTACACTAGCCACAATTGACGTAGGACTGGTAACTACTTCCGAGAGAGTTGGCTCAATAACCAGTGTTGGAGAAATAGGATTGGCAATCACCTTCAGCTTCGCGATTGGCAGGATAGGCAGCGCTGGCAAACCACTAGCAGTTCACTTACCGACGTAGTTGGAAGTGAGATTGGTTCCGTACCACTGTCCCCTCGATCTCTTTAAGGCTACTTGCCGGTTCAGGTTGATAGGAGGGCAGGCCGTGATACAAGGCATCCAACTCAGCAGCATCCGCCGTGGTCGAAGTAATCGCATCACCCTTGATCCCTTTAGGAGGATTGGCTAGCTCCCTTGAAGTCGATGCGCCTAAGGGCGGACACCTGTGGTAAAACTTTGATTTAGCAAGGCGTAATGAACATCAAGAGAAAATTACTCACAGAAAATCAAAATGTTACCAAGAGATGGTATCGCCTCAACTGCCTTGGCTGCAGTCTCTTTCTGAAATTCCTCGACGATGGCATCAGTCCCCTCAGGCTCCATAGGAAAATCCTTGGCAGAATCAACACAGCCGGCCCACTTTCACTCGCTGAACCCTCTGTGGTCCAACCTAAAAAGCTGGAGGCCATGGGACTTCCTTTTGAGGTCCCAACACCCGAAGGACCGACGTCGGCCGCATCACCTCCAGAGTCTTCTGAGGCGATGAAGTAGCTAGCCTCGTCACCTTCTTTATAAGTAAACAGGGGAACATAGTAATCTCCCTGTTCTCGTACAGCCTCGGCTCTTGGGTCTCTTACCGTCTCAGTTCCTGAATCATGGAATAAATAATGAGCTGTATGAAAGATATAAGTATATGCTGCAAGAACAAGGCTAGTCTTACTTAGGTCAGGAACAGCTTTATCAACAGTCTGCCTCAGAGCCGACAGCCTAATGACTAATGGAGTAGGAGGAGGAGGCATAGCTAAAGAAAGAATATAATTTTTGCTCAGTTCTGAATCATATTAGTTCATTGGCTAAAGAAAGCTAAAGCAAGAATATAATTTTTGCATAATTTTTGCTGCGGCATAGCTCCGCTCTCTGAGCGAAGCTAGCCTAGCATTAGCTTCGCAGCCGCCGCTTAGCTCCACAGTCTGTACGAGGGCAAAATGCAGAAAATATCCAAGTGTTAGCTTCGCTCTGAAAGCTTCGCCTGGTAGCCTATCACTGAACAGAATGGGAAGAAGCCCTCAATGACTAACTTCGCCAGAAGGGTACTATTGCCTAAAATCATTTTAAGGACTTTAAAGTCCTTTTTCAGCTACACTTTTAAGGCTAGTTTCGCATCCTACTATTGGACAGGATGTGAACAGCCTAAGGGTTAGCTTCACATAGAAGCTTGGAGAAGAAATCATTCGGTTCCTAAAATTTCAGTTGAGAAATTAAGGGGATTAAATCCCTTAAGTAGTCAGCAAAGAAAATTAAGGGAGTTGAGCTCCCCCGAGATCACTGGATCACAATTAATCATTCTAGATTCATTATGAGATAGCCAGAAATTGACTTTGAAAAGAGATGAAAATCTCTGAGTAAAAGGGAAAAATCCCTACCCACAATAGGGCGCTCAATGACCGGAGGAGGAGGAGGTTCCTCCGTCGCAGAGGTTGCTGCCTCTTTGCCTGCTCGTCTTTGGGGGCCATGGAAGAACTGAAAAGTTCTTAAAGTGTCAAACGAAGAAGAAAGAAGAAGAGATGGTGTTCTCTGAAAATTCAAAGAGAAGTAATTCTTTCTCTTTTAGCCCAATTAGGCTTTTGTAGGCTTAAGATTGCCTAAACATTTGCCTCCTCGAAAGGAGTGTAGTGTTGGCCCAATGGCCTTCCACTCTAGTTTTGATGATGATCAACACTCATGTAGTTATGTTTACTAATATTCTTATGTTTCTAAGTTTCAGATCATTAACAGGATATTAGTTGGTGATTAGCTTCAACAAGATGATTAGAAGCTTATCATGGTGATTCCGGTGCCAAAGCTTAAAGATCATACCTTTACACTTGGAGAATCACGGAGTTTGGACCGAGTCTACTTGAAGATGAAGATCGTCAAGAAGACTTAGGTATCTAGTTTAGAGTTTGTGTTTTAGATCCATTTGTAAAGCTTAGTTTAGTTGATATGCTCAAGTGCACAAACACACACGTTTTATGTTTTGATGTGTGTGGTTTCATGAATAGTTTGATCAAAACAAGTTTTCAAGATTTATATGTATAGTAGATGTTTTCTATTTATACATACATGCTTAAACTTATAGACAAACTTATTTTGACTATCCTATTCATGTTTTGGAAAATCTAGTATGATAAAATACAAGTTTTGTTTATGATAAAAATACAAGAGTTGGTTTTTGGTATTTCTATCATTCATATCCTTTAAACCAAACCTTGTTATATGCTAGATATCAAAAACATAGATATTTCATTATGATTGTGTAGTGGATCATATCCATACACACTATGCTTTAATAAGTTCAAAATATCTTGTTTTTGTATTTTGTGAAGTTATGGAAAAACAAGTTTTAGAAAAACATATTTTTAAAAAACAGTTTTTATTGTGATTAAAACTATTTAGTGGATTTACTGTGAATTTATGGGATTTTTATTGAGTGAAAAGACCTATTTTCAAATCCCGTATCTGTGCAGTTCTGCACTGTGCCTGCCAGGCCAGTTCGGTCGACCGGACCGGTCGACCGCACCATGTGGCCGGTCGACCGGGTCGGTCGACCGATGTGCACAGACGTGCACGCTGGCTACACATTGTAGTCGGTCGACCGGACCGGTCGACCGAGTTGAGAGTTCAACTCTCAGGATGTTTCGGTCGACCGGGTCGGTCGACCGCTAGTGCCCAACGGTCACTTTTCTGACCGTTGGCGGTCGACCGGGCCGGTCGACCGACGCCTGTCAGAGCTGCCAGCTCAGCTCTAACGGCTAGTTTTCTGTTTGGCCTATATAAACTCCATCTCTTTGGGGATTTTGGCCAAGTTTTTGAAGAGAAAAAATACTGGTTTTCTGAGGTGTTTAAAAGAGTTTTAAAAAGAGTTTGTGGGCTTTAAAACTTCTCATCTTTATTTGTTTTGGGTTTTTGGAAAATCAAAGAAAACTAGGTTTTGGGATTCTGATTTGGTATTTCATTTTCTATCATATACAAGAGATTTCCCAAGTAGTTTTTCTTTGTTGCTTGTTTCCAAAAACACTTTGATTCCACACTTGAGCTATATCATCTATCCTAAACTATTAGGATCTTGTTTTTGTGGAAAAAGAAAAGAGAAAAAGAAAGAGAGAGTTTGAGGTTGTTGTTGTAAACCTCTTGTGTTGTAACCCTCCTTTTATTTGTGAATCCCTCTTCGGTAGAGGTGATCGGAGTGGTATTGGTTTGGATCCCTCAAGTGTGAGGTGATTGGGATTGTGTTTGTAAGCCTCTTAGGTAGAGATGTGGTTGTTGGTTGACACCTCTAGTGTGAGGTGTTGTGGTTTGTATTGAGAGAGGAGTTCGGTACTCCTTGGGTTGTAAGAAATCCTCTTCGGTAGAGGTTCCCTCGGTGGGAGTTGAGATAGTGAAAATCCTACACGGTGGTGTAGGCGGGGATGTAGAGCAAGGTGCTCGAACCTCGAAACAAATCTTGGTGTTTGCGTTTGATCCATTGTCTCTCTAACTCTCTCTCTTTACATTTGTGCAAAGCATCATTTCATACAAGCATCATACTTTCATAGCATTCATATTATATACATTGCTTGTGTTGCCTTACATCTTTCATATTGTAATTTATTCTTGATTGCTTGGCTTGATTGTGTGTGCACATATTTCTTATTGCTTGGATTGCTTGTGTGTCTGTGCCTAACTTGTACTCATCCAACAAGAGCTTCACATAGCGCCTCAACCCATTTCAAGGGGAATCAAGGGGAGTTAGTCCAGAGCCTCGCAAGGGGAATTCGGCTACACTTGTTGTATTGTATCAAGTTTGTGCAACATTTGCATTAGCTTCCGCATTTAGCGCACTTAGTTTGCATTTAGTTTATTAGATTAGCACTTACACCTATTCACCCCCCCTCTAGGTGTTTTTCAATTGGTATCAGAGCTAGTGCTCCTGATACTTAGGCTTAACATCCTAGGAGTGAGATCCATTTGCTTGCTAATCTCATTTGCATTTGTTTGCTTGCACATTCACATATAGTTTACCATGGACTTCATGACCCCTCCTAGCTATGATCCTTCCAACATTGATATTTGGAAGTATAGGATGTCCATGTACCTAAAAACCTAGGTTTGCATGTCTTTCTTGCCGCCATCAAGAGATGTTATCTTGGTGATGGTAATCATATAGGGGCCAATGCACAAGCCCTAGAGGCCATTAGAAGCACTTTATCTAAAGATTATCTTTATGTGTTTCTAACTTTGATTCCGCTTTTGTAGTGTGGAACAAATTGACAACCACCAACACCTCCAAGCTTCAAGTCCAAATCCAAGAAGAGGAATCTAGTGGAGAATCTAACTCTATATGCTACATGGTCCAAGGGAATGACTCCCTTGAGGTACACTCGGAAACTCCATTAGATAGTGATGATGATGCTAGTTCTTCAAGAAATGATATTGTTGATCCACATGCTTTGAATGAAGAACTTTCAATTGTTTGTGAGAAATTAATTGAGAAGTATAAGATTTTGAAAAAGAAAAGTCTAGGAATAGAAAAAGAAAATAAGTGTTTGAATTCTAGACTTAATATTGCTTTGCAAGAGAAAGAGGAGATCTCTAATGATAGGGATTCATTAAGATCTCAACTTAATCTTGTATTAAAAGAAAATGAATTTTTGAAAATAAAAATGATTGTGAAAACCTTTTAAAGAAGAATGAAAACTTGTCTTCTAAAATTGATTTTGTTTTAAAAGAGAATGTTTCTTTGAAAAATAAAATTATTTCTATTTCAAATGACTTGAATGCTTGTTTAGAGAAAAATAATGTTTACATAATAAGATTGATTCTCATGTTTGCCATGCTAGGGTAGTTTCACCTAAATCACCCATTGCATGTTCCACTTCTTCTATGCTTGAGAATGATATAAATTTGTTAAAGAAGAAAATGGATTGTTTGGGCTCCACTATGAGCCAATGTGTCATGAACCACTCACGGTTGGAAACCTTGGTTCGAAAGAAACAAGTTCCAACTTCTATGCATGCACACCCTCCACGGCATACACATGCTCCACACGGACACACTCCTCACATGTATGCTCATGTGTACACTTGTACACATTGTGGACGTAAGGGCCACCTTGCTAAATTTTGTTATGATAGATTACATACTCCAAATTTAGCAAAGAAGTTTGTTTGGGTTAGAGAAGGGACTAACCCCCATGGACCCAATAAGATGTGGGTACCAAAGACCACCCCTCCTATTGTTTTTGATGTAGGTGTGGGCTCTCACATGACGTGAGAGTGAAGACACCTTGGAGTGAATGCGTTCCGTACTTAAAGGAAATCTATTGGATGCATCACTTTCACGGGAAGAGATGGTGGAGAGGACCACCAAGTTTTGGAGACAAGGAGAGTTGCCCTCTAGGTTTTGGTAACAATTCCTAACTCCGTATTATTTATTACATGCTTTTAATATTCTTTGTTTGTAGCATGTTTTTGATGTCTATGGATTAGTATGTTCATTCCATGTTTATTAGATCCTTGACATACATATATAGTATTTGAGACACACATGCTTATATGAACCCATAATTAGTGTTCTCACTTTTGTTTGAGCTATAATGTACATCATGAATCTAATACATGTGAATTCACATAATAATCATGTTTTAGTTTTCCATGATGACTTTTATCATGATGATTTTTGTATTTGTTTTGATGCTTCTTGTTAAGATTACCGTTTAGATGTTAGTTTTCATTAAGACTAGGAATTATACTTGTACATATAGTGGGCCACAAATAAATCTATATATGTTTGAGCTTGAATGCTTATTTGAACCCATTAGATGTGCTAGTATAGTCTAGTTTTGATGATCCATACATTTTAGACTTGTATTCATATTTTTGGATTTATATGAGTTTTGATTTCATGTATATGTTTATTTTGCCAAAACATTAAGATATACATGTATACCCTTGAGTCATTTGCCTTTCATGCAAATCTATATATATGGACTCAAATTGTGTTTAGGGATATGTATGTATACTTATTGTGTTGACAATTCATACATATACCTTAAATTGAAAATTGTTGTTAGGAAAATTTAGTCTTTCGTGATTTTCAAGTTTTCATGTGTTCATGTTTAACTTCATGTATATGACCATCTTATCCAAACTATTGACTATACATGAGTATCCTTTTTGAGCCACGTGCCTTCATGCATATATCTTTGTGGACTCGTTATGTTTTGGATATGTATGTATACTTTAGTTTGTATTAGACATACATATGCCTTGAAGATTAGATAGTTTTGATGATTTTCATGTTTTAAGGAATAATTGAGCTTAATGAAAATATTTTTATGATTATGATATTCACACTTTATTTGTACACTCACTTTATTGCTTGCTCATGTTTTGTTTTCATGAGTCTTATTTATGCCTAATTGAACTTGAGTGTTTGATATGATGTGAATTTCATGTTTATGGAAAACAATTTTGTTTTATTCCTTACTTGAAGGATTTCGTACTAGTTAACAAGTTTTCCATTTAACTAGTTGCGATGTTCTTCACTTTGGTAGAGTTTTTCAAACTAAGCTATAATTTTCAAATCTATTTTTGATAACCCTACCTTCTAAGGGCGGTAGGATGGGAGATCATGTTCATGTATGCCCCAAATTGAAAATCTTTAAAACTTGAATTATGATTGGGTGGTAGATAATATGATGTATACACTTGAACTTATTGTTATGTCAATTGGTATCATTGAACTCTTTCAATTGGTATCATTTTGATCTTCTTGTATACTCATATATGTTTTGTATGTATGTATGCCTTAAATTCCAAGTATATCAATTTCTATTGTTATCTATCTTTCATACATATATATGTTTGTGTTTATACTAGTGCTTGAGTTTCAATTTTGTTTAAATTGATTACTTTTAAATTGTTATCAAGACTATGCATGACTTTAGTTTGTATTTCATAAAGGGGGAGAAAATTTGATTTTGTATTTCAATTGGTATTTGTACTCCCACTCTTTATGATTAAAAGTTGTTATTTTGAACATATGATATCAACATCAAATTGTTTATATATTTTCAAATGAAATATATTCTTACAATTGGTATCAAAATTTGTGTTTAGACATTCAAAATTTGTTATGTTGTTTAATTACAATTGGTATCTCAAAATGTTGTTTAAAGAAAAATATTCAAAGCTTTGATTTGTATTTCCTTATATGCAAGGAGAGCTTAACATCTCTCTTACATATAGATTCATGTTGAGTATATTATAAATTGAGGAGCTTGACAACTCTTCTTTATATGATATACGTGTGTAGGGGGAGCTTCACATCTCCTCTTATGCATTACATAATATGTGTTATGTGAATTGGGGCTTGTCATCCCTTCTTCATGTAATGCATATGTGTAGGGAAGCTAACTTAGCGTCTTCCTCTTCATGAATGTATATAGCATATAACATATATTGATCCTTGTTTATTGGTATCAAGATGCTTCATTGACATATTTTTAATTGATATCATGTTTATAGTCACCCTTATTGATTTTGTTTTTTTGTTTTAGACAAAAAGGGGGAGAACATTGTTTGCATTGTTTTGATTGACAAAAAGGGGGAGAAAGATTTTACCCCTCATTTTATCTATGGTTTGATTGTTTACCCCTTTGTTGATGATTGACAAAAAGGGGGAGAAGTATTTATGAAGTTTTATATGCATGCTTATGTTTATGCATATATTATGTTTTAATCTCAAGAATATTAAGTTTAATTGATTTATAGAGTTTGCTTTGTAATTGGTATCTAGAGCTTATTTTGTTTTGAATATTCCATTTGATATCTAGAACCATTTATTGTTTATGCATATGCATGTTTCATGTTTAATATTCATTGCATATATTTATTGTTTATCCCTATGCATGAGTTAAGGGGGAGCTTCCTTGAAGCTTATCTTTAATCCATGCATATATAACTCCATGAGTTTTGTCATCATCAAAAAGGGGGAGATTGTTGGCCCAATGGCCTTCCACTCTAGTTTTGATGATGATCAACACTCATGTAGTTATGTTTACTAATATTCTTGTGTTTCTAAGTTTCAGATCATTAACAGGATATTAGTTGGTGATTAGCTTCAAAAAGATGATTAGAAGCTTATCATGGTGATTCCGGTGCCAAAGCTTAAAGATCATACCTTTGCACTTGGAGAATCATGGAGTTTGGACCGAGTCTACTTGAAGATGAAGATCGTCAAGAAGACTTAGGTATCTAGTTTAGAGTTTGTGTTTTAGATCCATTTGTAAAGCTTAGTTTAGTTGATATGCTCAAGTGCACAAACACACACGTTTTATGTTTTGATGTGTGGTTTCATGAATAGTTTGATCAAAACAAGTTTTCAAGATTTATATGTATAGTAGATGTTTTCTATTTATACATACATGCTTAACTTATAGACAAACTTATTTGACTATCCTATTCATGTTTTGGAAAAATCTAGTATGATAAAATACAAGTTTTGTTTATGATAAAAATACAAGAGTTGGTTTTTGGTATTTCTATCATTCATATCCTTTAAACCAAAACCTTGTTATATGCTAGATATCAAAAACATAGATATTTCATTATGATTGTGTAGTGGATCATATCCATACACACTATGCTTTAATAAGTTCAAAATATCTTGTTTTTGTATTTTGTGAAGTTATGGAAAAACAAGTTTTAGAAAAACATATTTTTAGAAAAACAGTTTTTATTGTGATTAAAACTATTTAGTGGATTTACTGTGAATTTATGGGATTTTTATTGAGTGAAAAGACCTATTTTCAAATCCCATATCTGTGCAGTTCTGCACTGTGCCTGCCAGGCCAGTTCGGTCGACCGGACCGGTCGACCGCACCATGTGGCCGGTCGACGGGTCGGTCGACCGATGTGCACAGACGTGCACGCTGGCTACACATTGTAGTCGGTCGACCGGACCGGTCGACCGAGTTGAGAGTTCAACTCTCAGGATGTTTCGGTCGACCGGGCCGGTCGACCGCTAGTGCCCAACGGTCACTTTTCTGACCCTTGGCGGTCGACCGAGCCGGTCGACCGACGCCTGTCAGAGCTGCCAGCTCAGCTCTAACGGCTAGTTTTCTGTTTGGCCTATATAAACTCCATCTCTTTGGGGATTTTGGCCAAGTTTTTGAAGAGAAAAAATACTGGTTTTCTGAGGTGTTTAAAAGAGTTTTAAAAAGAGTTTGTGGGCTTTAAAACTTCTCATCTTTATTTGTTTTGGGTTTTTGGAAAATCAAAGAAAACTAGGTTTTGGGATTCTGATTTGGTATTTCATTTTCTATCATATACAAGAGATTTCCCAAGTACTTTTTCTTTGTTGCTTGTTTCCAAAAACACTTTGATTCCACACTTGAGCTATATCATCTATCCTAAACTATTAGGATCTTGTTTTTGTGGAAAAAGAAAGAGAAAAAGAAAGAGAGAGTTTGAGGTTGTTGTTGTAAACCTCTTGTGTTGTAACCCTCCTTTATTTGTGAATCCCTCTTCGGTAGAGGTGATCGGAGTGGTATTGGTTTGGATCCCTCAAGTGTGAGGTGATTGGGATTGTGTTTGTAAGCCTCTTAGGTAGAGGTGTGGTTGTTGGTTGACACCTCTAGTGTGAGGTGTTGTGGTTTGTATTGAGAGAGGAGTTCGGTACTCCTTGGGTTGTAAGAAATCCTCTTCGGTAGAGGTTCCCTCGGTGGGAGTTGAGATAGTGAAAATCCTACACAGTGGTGTAGGCGGGGATGTAGAGCAAGGTGCTCGAACCTCGAAACAAATCTTGGTGTTTGCGTTTTGATCCATTGTCTCTCTAACTCTCTCTCTTTACATTTGTGCAAAGCATCATTTCATACAAGCATCATACTTTCATAGCATTCATATTATATACATTGCTTGTGTTGCCTTACATCTTTCATATTGTAATTTATTCTTGATTGCTTGGCTTGATTGTGTGTGCACATATTTCTTATTGCTTGGATTGCTTGTGTGTGTGTGCCTAACTTGTACTCATCCAACAAGAGCTTCACATAGCGCCTCAACCCATTTCAAGGGGAATCAAGGGGAGTTAGTCCAGAGCCTCGCAAGGGGAATTCGGCTACACTTGTTGTATTGTATCAAGTTTGTGTAACATTTGCATTAGCTTCCGCATTTAGCGCACTTAGTTTGCATTTAGTTTATTAGATTAGCACTTACACCTATTCACCCCCCCTCTAGGTATTTTTCAATTGGTATCAGAGCTAGTGCTCCTGATACTTAGGCTTAACATCCTAGGAGTGAGATCCATTTGCTTGCTAATCTCATTTGCATTTGTTTGCTTGCACATTCACATATAGTTTACCATGGACTTCATGACCCCTCCTAGCTATGATCCTTCCAACATTGATATTTGGAAGTATAGGATGTCCATGTACCTAAAACCCTAGGTTTGCATGTCTTTCTTGCCGCCACCAAGAGATGCTATCTTGGTGATGGTAATCATATAGGGGCCAATGCACAAGCCCTAGAGGCCATTAGAAGCACTTTATCTAAAGATTATCTTTTATGTGTTTCTAACTTTGATTCCGCTTTTGTAGTGTGGAACAAATTGACAACCACCAACACCTCCAAGCTTCAAGTCCAAATCCAAGAAGAGGAATCTAGTGGAGAATCTAACTCTATATGCTACATGGTCCAAGGGAATGACTCCCTTGAGGTACACTCGGAAACTCCATTAGATAGTGATGATGATGCTAGTTCTTCAAGAAATGATATTGTTGATCCACATGCTTTGAATGAAGAACTTCAATTGTTTGTGAGAAATTAATTGAGAAGTATAAGATTTTAAAAAAGAAAAGTCTAGGAATAGAAAAAGAAAATAAGTGTTTGAATTCTAGACTTAATATTGCTTTGCAAGAGAAAGAGGAGATCTCTAATGATAGGGATTCATTAAGATCTCAACTTAATCTTGTATTAAAAGAAAATGAATTTTGAAAAATAAAAATGATTGTGAAAACCTTTTAAAGAAGAATGAAAACTTGTCTTCTAAAATTGATTTTGTTTTAAAAGAGAATGTTTCTTTGAAAAATAAAATTATTTCTATTTCAAATGACTTGAATGCTTGTTTAGAGAAAAATAATGTTTTACATAATAAGATTGATTCTCATGTTTGCCATGCTAGGGTAGTTTCACCTAAATCACCCATTGCATGTTCCACTTCTTCTATGCTTGAGAATGATATAAATTTGTTAAAGAAGAAAATGGATTGTTTGGGCTCCACTATGAGCCAATGTGTCATGAACCACTCACGGTTGGAAACCTTGGTTCGAAAGAAACAAGTTCCAACTTCTATGCATGCACACCCTCCACGGCATACACATGCTCCACACGGACACACTCCTCACATGTATGCTCATGTGTACACTTGTACACATTGTGGACGTAAGGGCCACTTTCTAAATTTTGTTATGATAGATTACATACTCCAAATTTAGCAAAGAAGTTTGTTTGGGTTAGAGAAGGGACTAACCCCCATGGACCCAATAAGATGTGGGTACAAAAGACCACCCCTCCTATTGTTTTTGATGTAGGTGTGGGCTCTCACATGACGTGAGAGTGAAGACACCTTGGAGTGGATGCGTTCCGTACTTAAAGGAAATCTATTGGATGCATCACTTTCAAGGGAAGAGATGGTAGAGAGGACCACCAAGTTTTGGAGACAAGGAGAGTTGCCTCTAGGTTTTGATAACAATTCCTAACTCCGTATTATTTATTACATGCTTTTAATATTCTTTGTTTGTAGCATGTTTTTGATGTCTATGGATTAGTATGTTCATTCCATGTTTATTAGATCCTTGACATACATATATAGTATTTGAGACACACATGCTTATATGAACCCATAATTAGTGTTCTCACTTTTGTTTGAGCTATAATGTACATCATGAATCTAATACATGTGAATTCACATAATAATCATGTTTTAGTTTTCCATGATGACTTTTATCATGATGATTTTTGTATTTGTTTTGATGCTTCTTGTTAAGATTACTCGTTTAGATGTTAGTTTTCATTAAGACTAGGAATTATACTTGTACATATAGTGGGCCACAAATAAATCTATATATGTTTGAGCTTGAATGCTTATTTGAACCCATTAGATGTGCTAGTATAGTCTAGTTTTGATGATCCATACATTTTAGACTTGTATTCATATTTTTGGATTTATATGAGTTTTGATTTCATGTATATGTTTATTTTGCCAAAACATTAAGATATACATGTATACCCCTTGAGTCATTTGCCTTTCATGCAAATCTATATATATGGACTCAAATTGTGTTTAGGGATATGTATGTATACTTATTGTGTTGACAATTCATACATATACCTTAAATTGAAAATTGTTGTTATGAAAATTTAGTCTTTCGTGATTTTCAAGTTTTCATGTGTTCATGTTTAACTTCATGTATATGACCATCTTATCCAAACTATTGACTATACATGAGTATCCTTTTTGAGCCACGTGCCTTCATGCATATATCTTTGTGGACTCGTTATGTTTTGGATATGTATGTATACTTTAGTTTGTATTAGACATGCATATGCCTTGAAGATTAGATAGTTTTGATGATTTTCATGTTTAAGGAATAATTGAGCTTAATGAAATATTTTTATGATTATGATATTCACACTTTATTTGTACACTCACCTTTATTGCTTGCTCATGTTTTGTTTTCATGAGTCTTATTTATGCCTAATTGAACTTGAGTGTTTGATATGATGTGAATTTCATGTTTATGGAAAACAATTTTGTTTTATTCCTTACTGAAGGATTTCGTACTAGTAACAAGTTTTCCATTCAACTAGTTGCGATGTTCTTCACTTTGGTAGAGTTTTTCAAACTAAGCTATAATTTTCAAATCTATTTTTGATAACCCCTACCTTCTAAGGGCGGTAGGATGGGAGATCATGTTCATGTATGCCCCAAATTGAAAATCTTTAAAACTTGAATTATGATTGGGTGGTAGATAATATGATGTATACACTTGAACTTATTGTTATGTCAATTGGTATCATTGAACTCTTTCAATTGGTATCATTTTGATCTTCTTGTATACTCATATATGTTTTGTATGTATGTATGCCTTAAATTCTAAGTATATCAATTTCTATTGGTATCTATCTTTCATACATATATATGTTTGTGTTTATGCTAGTGCTTGAGTTTCAATTTTGTTTAAATTGATTACTTTTAAATTGTTATCAAGACTATGCATGACTTTAGTTTGTATTTCATAAAGGGGGAGAAAATTTGATTTTGTATTTCAATTGGTATTTGTACTCCCACTCTTTATGATTAAAAGTTGTTATTTTGAACATATGATATCAACATCAAATTTGTTTATATATTTTCAAAATGAAATATATTCTTACAATTGGTATCAAAATTTGTGTTTAGACATTCAAAATTTGTTATGTTGTTTAATTACAATTGGTATCTCAAAATGTTGTTTAAAGAAAATATTCAAAGCTTTAATTTGTATTTCCTTATATGCAAGGAGAGCTTAACATCTCTCTTACATATAGATTCATGTTGAGTATATTATAAATTGAGGAGCTTGACAACTCTTCTTTATATGATATACGTGTGTAGGGGGAGCTTCACATCTTCTCTTATGCATTACATAATATGTGTTATGTGAATTGGGGCTTGTCATCCCTTCTTCATGTAATGCATATGTGTAGGGAAGCTAACTTAGCGTCTTCCTCTTCATGAATGTATATAGCATATAACATATATTGATCCTTGTTTATTGGTATCAAGATGCTTCATTGACATATTTTTAATTGATATCATGTTTATAGTCACCCCTTATTGATTTTGTTTTTTTGTTTTAGACAAAAAGGGGGAGAACATTGTTTGCATTGTTTTGATTGACAAAAAGGGGGAGAAAGATTTTTACCCCTCATTTTATCTATGGTTTTGATTGTTTACCCCTTTGTTGATGATTGACAAAAAGGGGGAGAAGTATTTATGAAGTTTTATATGCATGCTTATGTTTATGCATATATTATGTTTTAATCTCAAGAATATTAAGTTTAATTGATTATAGAGTTTGCTTTGTAATTGGTATCTAGAGCTTATTTTGTTTTGAATATTCCATTTGATATCTAGAACCATTTATTGTTTATGCATATGCATGTTTCATGTTTAATATTCATTGCATATATTTATTGTTTATCCCTATGCATGAGTTAAGGGGGAGCTTCCTTGAAGCTTATCTTTAATCCATGCATATATAACTCCATGAGTTTTGTCATCATCAAAAAGGGGGAGATTGTTGGCCCAATGGCCTTCCACTCTAGTTTTGATGATGATCAACACTCATGTAGTTATGTTTACTAATATTCTTGTGTTTCTAAGTTTCAGATCATTAACAAGATATTAGTTGGTGATTAGCTTCAACAAGATGATTAGAAGCTTATCATGGTGATTCCAGTGCCAAAGCTTAAAGATCATACCTTTGCACTTGGAGAATCACGGAGTTTGGACCGAGTCTACTTGAAGATGAAGATCGTCAAGAAGACTTAGGTATCTAGTTTAGAGTTTGTGTTTTAGATCCATTTGTAAAGCTTAGTTTAGTTGATATGCTCAAGTGCACAAACACACACGTTTTATGTTTTGATGTGTGGTTTCATGAATAGTTTGATCAAAATAAGTTTTCAAGATTTATATGTATAGTAGATATTTTCTATTTATACATACATGCTTAACTTATAGACAAACTTATTTTGACTATCCTATTCATGTTTTGGAAAAATCTAGTATGATAAAATACAAGTTTTGTTTATGATAAAAATACAAGAGTTGGTTTTTGGTATTTCTATCATTCATATCCTTTAAACCAAAACCTTGTTATATGCTAGATATCAAAAACATAGATATTTCATTTGATTGTGTAGTGGATCATATCCATACACACTATGCTTTAATAAGTTCAAAATATCTTGTTTTTGTATTTTGTGAAGTTATGGAAAACAAGTTTTAGAAAACATATTTTAGAAAAACAGTTTTTATTGTGATTAAAACTATTTAGTGGATTTACTGTGAATTTATGGGATTTTTATTGAGTGAAAAGACCTATTTTCAAATCCCGTATCTGTGCAGTTCTGCACTGTGCCTGCCAGGCCAGTTCGGTCGACCGGACCGGTCGACCGCACCATGTGGTCGGTCGACCGGGTCGGTCGACCGATGTGCACAGACGTGCACGCTGGCTACACATTGTAGTCGGTCGACCGGACCGGTCGACCGAGTTGAGAGTTCAACTCTCAGGATGTTTCGGTCGACCGGGCCGGTCGACCGCTAGTGCCCAACGGTCACTTTTCTGACCGTTGGCGGTCGACCGGGCCGGTCGACCGACGCCTGTCAGAGCTGCCAGCTCAGCTCTAACGGCTAGTTTTCTGTTTGGCCTATATAAACTCCATCTCTTTGGGGATTTTGGCCAAGTTTTTGAAGAGAAAAAATACTGGTTTTCTGAGGTGTTTAAAAGAGTTTTAAAAAGAGTTTGTGGGCTTTAAAACTTCTCATCTTTATTTGTTTTGGGTTTTTGGAAAATCAAAGAAAACTAGGTTTTGGGATTCTGATTTGGTATTTCATTTTCTATCATATACAAGAGATTTCCCAAGTACTTTTTCTTTGTTGCTTGTTTCCAAAAAACACTTTGATTCCACACTTGAGCTATATCATCTATCCTAAACTATTAGGATCTTGTTTTTGTGGAAAAAGAAAAGAGAAAAAGAAAGAGAGAGTTTGAGGTTGTTGTTGTAAACCTCTTGTGTTGTAACCCTCCTTTTATTTGTGAATCCCTCTTCGGTAGAGGTGATCGGAGTGGTATTGGTTTGGATCCCTCAAGTGTGAGGTGATTGGGATTGTGTTTGTAAGCCTCTTAGGTAGAGGTGTGGTTGTTGGTTGACACCTCTAGTGTGAGGTGTTGTGGTTTTTATTGAGAGAGGAGTTCGGTACTCCTTGGGTTGTAAGAAATCCTCTTCGGTAGAGGTTCCCTCGGTGGGAGTTGAGATAGTGGAAATCCTACACGGTGGTGTAGGCGGGGATGTAGAGCAAGGTGCTCGAACCTCGAAACAAATTTTGGTGTTTGCGTTTTGATCCATTGTCTCTCTAACTCTCTCTCTTTACATTTGTGCAAAGCATCATTTCATACAAGCATCATACTTTCATAGCATTCATATTATATACATTGCTTGTGTTGCCTTGCATCTTTCATATTGTAATTTATTCTTGATTGCTTGGCTTGATTGTGTGTGCACATATTTCTTATTGCTTGGATTGCTTGTGTGTGTGTGCCTAACTTGTACTCATCCAATAAGAGCTTCACATAGCGCCTCAACCCATTTCAAGGGGAATCAAGGGGAGTTAGTCCAGAGCCTCGCAAGGGGAATTCGGCTACACTTGTTGTATTGTATCAAGTTTGTGCAACATTTGCATTAGCTTCCGCATTTAGCGCACTTAGTTTGCATTTAGTTTATTAGATTAGCACTTACACCTATTCACCCCCCCTCTAGGTGTTTTTCATGTAGGTGGTCATTTCAAATTAATTTGAAACGGCGCCTAAAGTGCCTTCCCGAGAAGCATTACTTCAGCCCTGCTAAGGGCTAACTCCGCCGTGAGTTCAGTGTTGACTTCGCGCGACGCTTGAGTAACTTCACTGAGAAACATACCTTAGCTCCTCTAAAAGCACATCTCTAGCTTCGCGAAAATTTTGTGTTAGCTTCGCCAGAAACTTGTTTCTAACTTAGTTGGGAGTCTGTCTCCAACTTCGTTGGAAGTTTAGCTCTGCTGAGAGCTTCTATTTTCTCCTAAGGAAAAGACTTACCTAAAGCTAGTCCACTCCAGGTGTTCTTGAATCAAAAGGAGGGAAACAAAGTAGATAAGCAGAAAATAAGTATTTTTATTGATTCAAAAAGGAAGATACATTGATACTACATCAAGATTGTCCTTCATACAACAGGATTGTTGCTCCAAAGGCAGACAAATCATCCTATCTACTTCCGAGGTGATGAACCATCTCAACTGGACACGAAAGGTCTTCCTCTTGCACAAGGTCGTAATCCTTTGCTTAATGGCAGATTTTGTCATCAAGAAGCTGGATCTTCTTTGATGAAAATTGGCAAAGGACTGGTTGCCACTAGAAAGCCAGATTTTCTTTGATTAAAATTGGCAAAGGAAGGATCTGAGACCTTACAGGTGACGCCCGCTTTCCCGAAGTGGATCATCTCTGATAAGCGACTACCAACCCCTTCCCGAAGTGGATCATCTCGGATAAGCAACTGCCAACCTCTTCTTGGAACACGCATCAGCTGCTCCAGTATGTTCCTCTTACTTAGGATTAAAGTTTCAACTTAAAGATCAAGAGGCAAATTTCTGGTCTCTTTCATCAAGACAAAAGACTGGCGAGCACAGTTCACTGCAAACTAGAAACAGGTTAGCATTAAATCAAAAGAAAACTGCAAAGATGAAATGCTAAATCAAATTCTTTAGGCGAAGCAATTCATATCTGATCCAGTAGTGCTTCAGTTAAGTAGAGGATAGCCTCGCTTATACAGTGATAATGGACTAGCTCAGCATAGCCAAGCCTTAGCTCCGCCTAAGGCAGTTAGACTGAAGAAGCCTCAAAAAAGACCAAGTCCTAGCCTCGCCTATATGGCTAAGCCAGATTGGTCCAGAGGGTCGCAGTCTTGACCCCACCTATATGGCAAGACTGGCTCAACCTTGAAGAGACTAAGTCCCAATTCTTGCCTATGTGGCAGATTTAACAGGCAGATTCAATAGATCAAGATATGAACTCTGCATGAAAAAGTCTTTTTCTGATCAAGCGAGAATGATAGCTTCGCCGAGAAGCTAGAAAATAGGGCTGAAACTCTTCTCTGCGAGTCAGTCAGATACAGAATGAAGAACGTGGAAAATCAATCCCTAAAGTAGCCAGGTAAAGCTAAGAAAGACTAAGGGAAATAAACTCCCTAAAATCACTAGTCCATTGATAAAGTCTCTGGATGACTGAGACTCACCAGCTCTTGGCCGGTTAGTGACCAAGGTGATCGCCCCCACTATTTCAGAGATCTGAGTCTCCTTTCCTGGGTAACGAGGGGATGTCATGAACAGACTGTTTCTCTAAAATGGACTTCAAGTGTCCTATTTATAGGCCTCATCGCCTGACCACGCTGCTGCCGCTTAAGCCTAGAAGCGTGGGCGAAGTTAAAGCATTTAAATTCTTAGCCTCGAGAAAGGGAACAATCTCCCTCGTTAAAAGCAAGAGAGTTTATTCTAACCTCGAAAAAGGGAACAATCCCTCTCGTAACTAGCCAAAAAGTAGTTATCCTCGGGAAAGGAACGTCGTTCCAAACAGCGAGTTAACGCGAAGCTATCCAGACGCGAAGCTACCCTAACGTGAAGTTACCCAGAATCGCGAATTTACACGATTCCTCGACGAACTTATTCCAATCCGGAAGCAGAATTGAAAGCGGAGCTGAACTCAACCACTATGGCGACGTTCACTTTCACATATCATCAATCAAAGTAGTTCAAAGTATTTCGGAGTCTAAACCATTCCATTGCAGACTCATGAAAACTTTGAAGGGGGTCTTGTTGACACTCTAAAAAGACAAAATTCCTAATTGGCCTGGACAATGTCTAGCTTGTTGACATCTACAAAAGATAAGTGGCAGACAAGCCGACGACCAGTTCTTCACCCATTTAAGAGGGGACGAATCAACAACTTGGACTCTACTGATCCAATGAAGCTGACAATAAGCCGAAATCGTTCTTAAAAGCTCGTGAGAAGACCCAAGTAGGACCAGAGACATTAAGTGAGCTCAACACATAGTCTCGCACAAGCCCACGAGATAAGTCACGCATAAGAAGCCAAAGTTGCTTAGCATCGTAGGAGGCTCCTTTGCAGCCTCGCTGCGAGCTAACTTACAACTTCGCACAGAAATGCTCAGTTATCTCCGCAGAGATTAGCTTCGTTCGAAGACCCATGCAGCCACGCAGAAGGATGATTGGTAGTTTTACCACAAGTTCTATCTAGCTCCGATGAGAGCTTTCTTCTAGCTTCGCCAGAAGCTTCTCCCAGCTCCGCCATGAGCTCAACGCAACGACTTCGCTGCAGGTCTTTTATGGTCATCTTTGACCAATCAAATCTCCAGATGAGATCAAATCTAATTGAAATCAAATTTGACAGTTACTTGCCATAATCTTTTGACTCTCCCAATCAGGTAAGAAGATCAGGAGAAATCTTTCAGTTATTTGTAAAGAATCAAGGATGCATCCCTCATTTATAGAGCGGATCAAGAGATCAGCACTACTTGCTATTCCTAGCTTCGCAAAAGCTGTCACTAACCTCGCGAGGAGGCTACTTTCCAGATTTAAAACAGATTGACTCAATCTGTTTTCAGATTTTCAAGGGGCAACTATACCCCTGCTCTCTCTATAAATAGCGTACCAAAGGCAACGAGAAAGGGAGGAGAGAGGCTCGAGAAAAAAAGAGAGGAGAGGCGGCTAAGGACAAAAATATACTCTCTTGCTTCCAAGAATTCAGAGAATTACTTCTCTAATCAGAGTGCTAATACCCAAAGATCTTCCTCCCTCTCAAGGAATTTTTGGAACCAGGCGAGAAGGAATTCCCAAGTGAAGGTAGCTCGAGAAGTAACAAGTGGGTTCTACCGACCTTCTGTTCTTCGATTCCTCGAACCAGGCGAGAAGAGAATCCCATCAGGCGGCAGTCCGATTGTCTGACTGATCGCATTATCAAAGGGATAAAGTGATCGCGCGCTGATCAGATTATTACCAGCACATTTTTCCAGAAATCTCAGAGGAGATCTACCTATAGTCTTTTTACTACAAAGAATTACTTGTAATTTCGCTCATCGACACTTTTTTGTAAGTTTTCCCTTTTGCACAATCAATGAAAAATAATAGCCTCTCACAAATAAGATCCCAGAGGATAGATAGGTAATGAATAGCTTAAGTATAGGAGTGCACAAAGCTTTTGGAAAAGAAAACACAAAGAAAATACTTGAGAAAAACTCTAGAATTGATAGAGAAGTGAAGAACAAAACTAGGATTCTTAAAGACTTGATTTTTTCAAAACTTTAAAAACAAATAAAGATAGAAATTTTAGTACTAAAACTTGTTTCTAAAACTTGCTGAAAACACTTAAAAAAATGAGAAATTTTGCTCTTGAAATTCTTAGTTAAAACTGGCCTCAAAGGAGCCATATTTATAGCGTCTGGAAATATAGCCGTTGGGGTCCAGAACAAGTTAAAAATGACCTGTCCGTCGACTGTCTGGTCGACCGGCCAATAGTCAGAACTCTGATCATTTGAGCCTTCGGTCGACCGCTTGGTTGACAGCCCCAGGCAAACTTGCCTAGCGGTTGACGGCCCGGTCGACCGAGGCCAGAGCCAGAGGCTCTCTCTGGGTCGGTCCACCGCCCGGTCATTTGGGACCAGATCCAGAGAGCAATCTCTTTGGATCGGTCGACCGCACCCAAGGCCAAGGCAGCTGTGCACGTCCTGTGCACATCGGTCAATTGAGCTCTGATCCGATCGATTGCCAGCAGGCTCAGGACAGGGTTGTAGGTCATGAAATCTAACTTTATAAATTCCTATAAAATCTCATAATACTCTATTAAATCCACAAAAATAAGTTCATGTATATATTTGAAGTATGAATATTGTGACCAAAATTCAACACATATTACAAACTATTTGAACTATTTTTTAGGCTTGAAAATTAAGCTTTAAACTAAAAACCATATTTTTCAAAAATCAAACTTTGAAATGGAAAACCGATTTTTCTCAAACTTGTATAAATACAAAAACATGATATTTAAACTCAACTGAAGCATAGTGTACATGGATAGAATCCAATATACATATAAAAGATATATCTATGTTTTTGATGTTAAATTCAAAGCTAAGTTTTGATAAAATAAAACTTGAAACACATGAACTAGATCATCACAATAAGTTTTTAGACAATATGAACTATCAATGTATATGGATGAAATCCAATATACATATAAACCATGTAAAACTTGTTTTGATTCTATTTATTCATGAAAACTAAAGATATGTTCTTGAAAATCTAAAACGGTTAAATCAAAACCAATATACTTTTTAAACTTGTGTGTTATACTTGAGCATATCAAGAGTAACTATCTTTACACAAGATCTAAATAAAACTAAAACAAACCTAGAGGACTATTGTCTAGGTACATCCAAAGAGCAATGACTCCATCTCGATTTCTTGATGCGATCTTGAAGGCGAGCTCTTGAATCAACACGTGTTAGCTTCCAAAACTTGATTTTAAATTCTTTGTTGAAGCTAATCACCTACTAAGATCTTGATCAATAACTGAAACTTAAAAAAAATAAGATCATTAGTAAACTTAACTTTTTAAGTTAGTCATCATCAAAACTAAGATGAAGGGCCTCTGAGCCAACAATTTTCACCTTTTTGATGATGACAAAACTTATGAAGTTATATACGCATTGATAAGCATAGGCTTCATAGAAGCTCCCCCTTAACTTATGCATAGCCATAAAAACATATAAATATTCAATGTAAACTCAAACTACCAATAACAATAATAAAATATGCAATACAATCATTTAATACATGTATATATGCATAGATAATTAAGAAAACTTGCATATATAAGCCTAAATCTTTCTCCCCCTTTTTTCAATCATCAACAAAGGGTTAAGAAAGTTAAATAATACCAATAAAATATATTTTGAAACAAATTTTGATACCAATAAAAAACTATCGATTGAAAGAAACCAATTGAAAGTGAAATCATCTTTTTGAAAATGAAACAATCTTTTCATCAATTGATACCAATAGAAAAGCATGATACCAACTGAAAGTAAAAAAATCAAACTTTTAGGTAAACCTAAAATTATTTTACAATATAGATACCAAATTAAGAATAATACCAATTTAAGATTATTGATACCAATAATGAAAATGTTAGCATATACCAAAACAAAATATTTTTCATCACAAAGAGTGGGAGTAAGATACCAATTGAAAATAAACCAATTGAAAGATAAAACAAGAATTTTTCTACACCTTTATAAAATACTAATAAAAAAATGCATAAGCTTATAAAGATATCAATTATCATTAAAAAGTAAATCAAGCTTAGCATGAAATCAATTTGTGTTTTAAATTAAGTATGGACATGATAAATCAAGCACAATCAAATCATATATATGTATTTATGAAAATGGAAATACCACTTGAAATTTGAGTGATACATATATATAAAATACATATGAGTATGCAAAAATCAATTTTCATTAAAAACATGTATATCTCATAACTACCTCCTTTTCATCTACATGTTTAAATAAATTTTCGTTTAAGAGTATACAAGTCATAGCCCATCCAACTGCCCTTACAAGGTAAAGATTTTCAAAAATAAGATTTGAAGATCATTTTAGCATAATTTAAAAATCACTACTAAATAGAAGAATTACGAAACTAGTTTTAAGAAAAACTTTAAAACTAGTATGAAATTCTTTAAGTAAGAAATAAAACAAATATATATCTCATAAAAATATGCTAAATATATAATATTTGACACTCAAAATACATAAGGCACATAAATGCTCATGAGATCAACATCATGAGTAAACAAGATATGTAGAGTACACAAAAATCATGTTATCAACATATGCATTGAGAATGTAAAAAAATAGGGAATACAAGTGTAAATGTAAGAATCATCAAAATAAACTTATACAAATACATCTAATGAGTACACATGAGCAATGAAGTACAAACACATAATAATCAAGTGTGGCTCACTAGTTGTACAAGTATAAATACAAGTTTTAACGAAAACTTACATCCAAATATGCAATCAAAACATGTAGTGCAAAAATATAAACAATCATGATCATTAGGCTAAATGCACGTGTTTTAGAACTAGGATTTACATAATAGTTAAACTATAGTGAGAACAAAAAAATAAGTTCATGGGTGTATCTCAAAGACAATCTGTGCATATCACATGTCTAATGAATATTGCATTAACATAATGAACATTGAAAACATGAAATGCTAAAAATCATTAATTAGAAAGTATGTAAACATAAATAGAAGTAAGAGATAGTCACCAAACCGAGTGAACTAATCTCTATGTCTCCAAATCATGGTGGTTTTTCTACCAAACATTCCTTCACAATAATGTATCCAAAAATATCACCATTGAGCTCGGAACACATCCACCATCAAGGCACCAACACTCTCACGTCTTGTGAGAGCCCACACCTACATCAAATTAAGTAGGAACAGATTTTATTACCCATATCCTTTTGGGTCCATGGGAGTTAGCACCTTTTCTATCCCAGACAAATTTACTTGCAAAATTAGAAATATTTGTTCTATCATAACAAATTTTATAAGGTAACCCTTACGTTCATAATGCGTACAAGTGTACACTCTAACATACAAGTTGTCATATGTTTGAACATTAGAAGCATGTGTATGTCGTGATGTGTGTGCGTGAATATATAGAGTATGTTTCTTTCGAAACATAAATACCAATCATGTGTGGTTCTGGCACATTGGCTCAAAATGGAGCCCAAACAATCAACACTCTTCTTCAAAATATAAATATTATTTTCAATAATTGAAGAAAATGTGGAGCAAGCAATAGAAATTAAATTCTCTTTCACTTTGGAAATAAGAATAGAAATCTTTTCTTTTTGAACCAAAGTGGTTTTCAAAGAATCCTTTTCTTTTGCAATACATTCTAATTCTTTGGTAATCAAAACAATTTTATTTTTTAAGGAATTATTCTCTTTTCAAATAATTTTAAGTTTTGTAGATAAAACATCATTATTCTTAAAAACAACATCAAAATCATTTTTATTTTCAAAATTTTATTTTCTTTTAAAACAAGGTCAGGTTGGGTTTTCAAGGAATCTCATTTACTTGAAATCTCAACCTTTTCTTGCTAAACTATATTGAGTTTTGAAAATAAATTTTTATTTCTTCTTTTAGTTCAAACCTCTTACATTTCAAAAGTTTATATTTAGAAAGCAAGTTTTCACAAAATTTGAAAAGTTCTTCATTTAAAGTATGAGCATCCATAGCATTATCAATACATGAAGAACTTGCACTATCATCTAGTTGAGTATCTGAATGTATCTCAAGGGAGTCAATTCCTTGGACCATACAGCGAGCTTCATCAGACTCATCCAAATAACTTCTCTTTCCACTTTGTTTGTCATTTGTTGCTCAGGAGAGATCAATGTGTTCCACACCGCAAAAGCGGGATCAAAATAAGAAATTATAGACAATTTTTCATTGCTTAGTCTGTGCCTAAGTGCCTCCATGGCTTGTGCATTGGCCTCTAGGTGCTTGTCATTATCAACATATTATTTTTTTGTAGTGGCAAGATAAACATGCAATCCTAAGGTTTTAAGATAAGCACTCATCTTAAATTTTCACATGTCAATATTGGAAACATCATATATGAGAGGCGTAAGAAAATTCATGAGTGTAAACTATATGTGTGTAAAGCAAATCTAGATTAGCAATGAAGATCTCACTTCTAAGTGGTTAAACCGAATATTAGGAGCGCTAACTCTGATACCAATTGATAGTACACCTAGAGGGGGTGAATAGGTATAAAAGCTAATATAGGATAAATGATACGGAATTTAAAACTAATAGCTAATACACTATATGCAATTAAGAGTAAGTCCAAATTTTTCGTGAAGGGCTCTAGAGCTACTCCTCTAGATTCCTCTAGATTAAGAGTTGAGGTGCTTTAAAAGCTCTCTTGATTCAACATAAGTGTGGGCACACAAGCTATATCAAGTATATATATGAATGAGCAATAAAAGCAAATGCAAGATATAAGGGAGAGACAGAAAATAGATCAAACGCAAACAGATTCGAGCCAATGCTCTACGTCCCTGCCTTCACATAGAAGGATTTCTACTATGTCACACAGGACCTTCCACAAAGGGACCTCCACCGAGGAATTACAATTACAACCGAGAGTACACAACTCCACTCTCTTTCTCCTCTACACAAGAAGAAGGCACAAAGCCTAGCACAAAGCAAAAAAAGAAAATATAATTTAGTGATCACTAAGATCACAATCTCTTGGTGATCACAAATGATCATAAATAATAGCATCTAATAAACAAGATCCTAAAGGATATATAGGCAATGAATAGCTCAAGTGTGTGAGTACACAAAGCTTTTGAAAAAAAACACAAAGAAAATACTTAGAAAAAACTCTTGAAATTATAGAGAAGTGAAGAACAAAACAATGATTCCCAAAGATTTGATTTTTTTTAATTTTTCAAAACTTTGAAAATTAATAAAGATAGGAATTTTAGTAATAAAACTTGTTTTTAAAACTTGGTGAAAATACTTGAAAATATGAGAAATCTTGCTCTTGAATTTCTTAGTTAAAACTGGCCTCAAAGGACCTATATTTATAGGGTCTGTAAATATTGACCGCTCGATCGACCGCCCCAGGTAAACTTGCCTAACAGTCGATCGCCCAGTCAAACGAGGCCAGAACTAGAGAGCTCTCTCTTGGTCGGTAGACCGACCGGTCGACCGGGGCCAGATCCAGAGAGCAATTTCTCTGGATCGGTCGACCGTGCGATCAACCGGCCTAAGGCCAAGACAGCTGTGCACATTTGGTGCACATCGATCGACCGACCAGTCGACTAGTCGGTTGACAGGCAGCAGGCTCAGGACAGCATTATAGGTAATGAAATTTAACTTGATAAATTCTTATAAAATCCCATAAAACTCTATAAAATCCACAAATATAGGTTCATGTATATATTTTAAGTACAAATATGTGTGATCAAAATTCAACTCATATTACAAAATATTTGAACTATTTTTGAGGCATGGAAATTAAGATTAAATTAAAAACCGTATTTTTCAAAAATCAAACTTTGAAATGAAAAAATAATTTTTTCTCAAGCTTGTACAAATACAAAAACATGATATTTAAACTCAATTGAACATAGTGTGTATGGATAGAATCTAATACACATATAAAAGATATATCTATGTTTTTGACGTTGAATCCTAAACTAAGTTTTGATAAAACAAAACTTGAAACATATGAACTAGAATCATCAAAATAAGTTTTTAGACAATATGAAATATCAATATATATGGATGAAATCTAATATACATATAAACCATGTAAATTTTTTTTTGATTCTATCTATTTATGAAAAAAACTAAAGATATGCTCTTTAAAATCCAAAACGGTTAAACTAAAACCAATAAACTTTTTGAACTTGTGTGTATACTTGAGCATATTAAGACAAACTATCTTTACATAATATTTAAACAAAACTAAAATAAACCTAGAGGACTATGGTCTAGGCACGATCTAAAGAGCGATGACTCCATCTCAAATTCTTGATGCGATCTTAAAGCGCGAGCTCTTGAATCAACACGTGTTAGCTTTCAAAATTTGATTTTGAATCTTTTGTTGAAGCTAATCACCTATTAAGATATTGATCAATAACTGAAATTTAATAAACATAAGATCATTAGTAAACTTAACTTTATAAGTTAGTCATCATCAAAATTAAGGTGAAGGGCCTCCGGACCAACAGTATCTTAGCCGCCAGCTAAGAGAGTTCCTTAGCCGACGGTTACGTGGCCCAATCTATGCTACATTTGGTGGCAGAGTGTAGGCACTAAAAAAAACTCAAAAATCCCCCATAAAAAATCGTCAATCAAGTTGACCAAAATCCCCATTTTTTACTTCTAACCTAGGAAAAACTCATCCACAACAAAATTTTACCGAAAATATTTTTAATTCACAGAGAAATTTCTGTTGAATTTATCTGTAGTTATAAATTTTCTGATTTACCTACATCAAAAATATAAAGGGAAAAAATTTGGATCAAGATGATGAGCAAAAAAAAACAGCAGCAATAAAAGTAAAAAACATACGTGAAACATAAAAATTTGGGTTGTAATATATAGTTTTTTATTGTTTATTTTTCGCTTTATTTTCAATTCATATAGGTTAAATAAAAGAAACTGAAATGAATAAAAATAAAATAAAATTTGATGTGGGGCAGCCGTATATTTTTTTGTATTACAAATTGCAGTGTAAAAGAAATAAAGAAATACAATGGTTAATGATTTATTTTATTAAAATTTTATAAATCAGATATTCTTATAACTGCCACAATATTTGCAGATTGGTTGGATAATATTTCATGCAATTTTTAATGAACTGCGACTATGGTAGGTCTTGATACTAAGAAATGCTTTATTTTCAATGAATATTATAAATGGAACCAAAGTCGTAGTACACATACATTCAAAAATATAATCAAAAAAATATATTGGCAATGCGTCAATGGCCGCAACATAGTATAACAAAACTTCCAATCTTATATCACGAGTGCGACCCTAACCGCAACCTTTTAGTAGTGCGACCATGGTCCCCAGTCTTAATATAATATAACTTCCAATCTTATATCACGACTGCGACCCTAGTCACGTTCCTTATTCGTATAAAAATAATAGACGAAACATGCTATCGTTAAGCACTGTGACCACAATCATAGTCCTTATTCGCATGTGATTGAGGTTAGAACTGCATATAAAAATACAGAATTTCAGAACTTTAAGAATAGGATGTGCATGTTCTCAATATTACCGCTATAGCAAGTGGCTATACGGGTCGTGACCCACAAGGAGGGACTAGCGATGGAAGTTTTTTCGTAAGTTCTTTTTTATGCTACAAAAAATGGTTAAAAATCTTCTTTTAATTCTTGAAAAGAAAAATAAGTTATAGTTAAGCTAAGAAGATAGTGATAGATTGAGAAAGTGGAGAAACTAGAAAATAATTTTATACAAAGAAATTAAAAAAGAGTGAAAAATAGTTGGGAGTTGATGGTGTTGGAGATCTAAACTAAAAATTAAAAGAAAGAAAGTTAAACCTAAAAGAAATACTTACTTACCACTTTGGTGTCTGCTTACCTTTGACCCGTATCGACGATTTACCTTGGTTTGATGGCGAGAAGTATGACAAATAGGATCTTTCCCATTCCTGATCTACACTACGAAATGAAGGAACAAGCTACACTAGCATAGGAATGACTATCCATCACCATAAGCCATCAACGACACTTGCAAGAGTAAGGCAACTTCGAGGCTACAGGAGTCATTTGGATTCACAAACACAGAAGAGGAAAGCAAACAAAAACAAGAATAAAGAAGAAAAGAAACTTCGATTTAATTCAAATAACAATGAAAGAAAAGACTTACTTATACCGGTGTCACCTTCAGTACAATCTTAATCTCGTTCCTTCTTGAAACTCTTCTCTCCTCTCAATTATATAAATAAAATAAAATTACATAAAAAGAAATAAAAAACCTAAGGTACAAACTACAAAATACCCTAACTTTTACTCTCTGCTTGATCGTTCCCTCTGCCTCTAATGTGTGGAGTATTTATAACATAGAAATGAATAAGAAAATGAGTTAAAAGATAGGGAGAGCTGGCTATTTTTGAATTTGAATCCTTCTCTTATCTAAACTTAATTTGATGTGGATATTCAGTTCTGATTTGCAGCTTGTTGGCGCGTTAATTACTGAATATAACTTATAAAATGACAGAATTAGAAATAGTGATCAACTTAAGAGTTGTAACCCTTTATGTCTTCTTTCGGATCATCTTGAACCATCAGATTTGAGATTCAGTAGTGAAAGTTATGATTTAAATACTAAAATGTATCCAGTCAGAATCCGAGTCAAAATTGCTTTTTCTGATCCGTTGATCTTCTCTCTATCCATTTATTCCTTTGGATTTTGAATTTAGACTCTATATTTGATATTATCTTTGGTTGATCTTTAGCTAACCAAAATAGATTTATCTAAATTCAAATTTTATCGATTTCTATTTGGTGTATCTTTCTGATTTGCTCTGATCTTCAGCTGAATATTTGTCCCAATTCTTAATTTGTTTTAATTAGATGTGGGATCATCCTCAGCAACCAAATAGATCCAGTTAAATCTAATTTTAATTAGTGTTTATTTGGTATAATTTTCTTTCTCTTCATTATTATCATGCAAAATAGACATTTAAGACAAAAAAAATTAGCAGATTTATTATACGATAAATATAGGAGTATAATGAAAAGAATGCAAAATATATGTATGATCACACCCCCACACCTATCTTTTGCTCGTCCTCGAAAAAAATAACAAAACTAAACCAAATATTATTAGACCACTTTTGCAGGTTACGCGATTGCACTGAGTATGTGCAACAAGCCGTTAAACCTCTAGTTTTTCCTAGAGGACGAGTTTTGTCTCATGAGGGTTTTCAGTGGATTACACCCACAAAATTCATAAAAAAAGAGAGACAAAGTGTTAGTATTTTGAAAATACATTTTAAAAGAGAAGAATATTGGAAGTATTATTGTAAGATTAAGTAATCTATAAGTTATAGGAAAATCGAATTTTTCATTCTTAAGCTTAGTCTTAATTCAAAAACTTGTTATCATTTAAGGTAAGGAGTCAAATAGTATTTCTCATTTAGTCTATTATTTTATCCTAAATTATATGCACCTTTGTGACCGTGAAATTTTGACTCGAAGTTCTTTAACTCTAACTCTTGTGCCTTATAATATATATTATTTTTATTTTTTATTTTAGGTGATATTATTTCTTAGTTTTATTAGGCTTTCTAATTTGCTCATGTAATGATACTTTAATCGGTGACTCTTAAACCAAACAGTCTTAGGGCACCAGGTGAGAAAACAACCCAAGGACTTAAGAACTCGAGCAAACAAGGCCACAAAACTAAGGATTTTATTATATGGACCGCTTTAGGCATGAATATTTTTGCTTCATTTGGCACAAATACCCAGCTTAATCAAAAAAAATTTATTTATATTTTTCTTTTCCTTTTTCTTTTTGTTTTTTAATAAGGCAAAAGAATCTTTGTTTTTGAACCCTAAATATGTTAGTGTATAAAGCATGCATATATCATCAAGGTAAAAGTCAAGACTAAATTACTTTTCCAAAATTTCTTTCTAACATTGAAAATCAAACAAATAATTTTATTTTGACCACGTATAAGGAATCCTAATTATGATTCTCCTATTCCTTAAAATTGACTTAATTTCTTACAAATAATATGTCAAAATATTGTTTCTATTTTCAAAAAGTTTTTTAAAAGTAAAGAAAATGTTAACATTTTTTTCTTTTTTCTATAATAAAAGGAAAACCTAGGTTATGTTAGAACCTTCCCCACACCTATCTCATGCATTGTTTTCAATATATGAATTAATGCATAGATGCATGAAAAGAAGATAGGGAAGGCAAATATTACCTTATAGTGGTGGTTCCAGTGGTAGTCTAATTGGGTCAAGCATTGCTATCCAATCAAGATAATGTGGGGGTTCACAGAGCCCTTCTTTATTGATTTCTTTTCTATTTACATATTTACAGTCCCCAATATAAATAGGATCATGAAAGATCCTATCATTAAACTTACTCGCTTTACATGACCAGTCCTGAAAAATCATCACAGAATCATCGTGGTCTATACCTATGTCTAACAAAAGAATGTGACTTGGTGGAATGATTGACTTGAGCTCAAGAATGATATATTCAGGAACCAATACTAACTCGAAAAAAAATCATCTTTTGGTTCGAGAGTTAGTTTTGGTTCAAGAGTTGAGTCCAAATTTAAGAATTGAAATTCACATTCTTTTCGCATCAATGGAATATGATTATCCAAAATTGGTGATTCTATTTCTAGATCGATGGGTACGGGAATAAATATTGGCTCAAAAATTAGTCCAAATTGGGTAAGAATACCAGAATCAACATAGATTAGAAGATGGAAACTGAATCACAAGGTTGGAGTTGGGTTCACATTCATAATCAAGTTCAATCTCTTTAAAATGAAAATTGCCAATTTGTCTATGGGTTGATATTGGTCAAGTTCAAGGTTTTGTGGTGAAATTGAATCTTGATCAAAGTCTTTAAGGTATCATGATTCTTGGTTTTCATCAATATGGCTAGAAGTGTTGGGAATAGTCAAAGATTGGTAGGGAGACTTTTCTTATTCCTGTGCATGTTTTCCAACCTACTAAGTCTTGCTCTATCATATCGAGTGGATCATTTTGGTATTGATCATGGTTTCCATACTCCTTTCTAAGTTGGCATGTTCTCCTTGAAAATAAAGTAAGGATATGTGGTTGTAACTAATATATTATAGATATCTTATGTCTAAAAAAGATATTTATGCTCTTTTTTTCAATTTGAATTTTAACGTTCTTGAAATAATTCATTCTTGAATCATGTCTTCCCCATCTTCTTCCTCTGAACACTCAGATTTTAACTTCAATCATTCTCTCATTTTTTTTCTATTTATACACTTCAATTGTCCATCCCATATCCAATGTGAGACTAAATGCTTTTATCTACCTTTAATCCCTTTAGAGCTTTTGAATTAGGTAAACTTTAGACTTGAATATCTCATTCATTCTAAAATAGAATTGAAATATAAATATACCATGTTCATCCCTAATGGAAGGAGAACACATTCCAACCATTATCCGGTTGATTCTATCAATGGATCTCGCCTTAATTTAGCTCAAAGATTCACTTAATTCTTCATTTTTCCAACAATCCCCACAATGAATAGAGATTGAAGGAATTGGCACATAAAGAGAATGACTCTATAGTGGAAGTTACTTTAGAAAAGAAACTGCATCTAGATAGGTGAATTAGGTCTTGAACCTTCATAGCAAAAGCTTTATCAGACTTACTAGCTAATCAGTGAATTAAGTCTTGAACTGTCAGCTGTTATTATAAGCTTAGTCAACAAGTTTCATACAGTAACTTTTCGAAATCAACTTTGGTTCTTAATTGTGTCAATTTTGGCCCAGGACATTCTTAGTTTTAGAGAATATCTTTAGGGAATAACAGCCTCCTTAGAGATGCGACCCAGCTCTATATTCACATAGGTGATCGTCCTATTAAGAGTAGTCTACTCTACCCACTTGGTATAATAACAAGATATAAGCATCATTAAAAGCATTAAGCTTATCCTTAATCCACTTGTAGAAAGCACTTGGGGGCATTATAGGAATGGGTTGGAATCAAGCTCCTGTGCTTACTCGTAGAGTCAATCATAACTAGTTTTTCCTCTTGAACTTAGTCCGTGGGATCTCCAGTCGCTAAGTATTGTTTCCATTAAACTAACTCTGTAAGGATAGGTTTTTAGACTCATTCCCCTCGATGCGCAGTTTATACGCTTTTCACTTAAACTTTTTATAAACGGATCCGCTAAATTATCTTTTGACAATACAAAGTCAATAGAGATAATTTCACTTGAGAGAAACTGCTTTGCAGTATTATTTCTATGACGAATATGTCTAAACTTACCATTATATATAAAATTTTATGCACTAGATATCACTGCTTGCTTATCATAGTGTGCATATGGTGGCACTGATTTTGACCATAATGATATATCTTTCAAAAATTGTTGAAGTCATTCTGCTTCTTCTCCAGCTTTATCAAAGGCAATTCTGATTCCATTGTAGATCGGGCAATACATGTTTGTTTGAAAGATTTTCAAGATACTGCTACTCCTCCAAGAGTAAATACGTATCTGGTAGTTGATTTTGATTATTCAGAATCTGCAATCCAATTAGCATCGATGTATTCTTCAAGTAGAGGTGAATATTGTCCACATCTCAAGACATATTCCTTGGCATGTGATACATAACCTAATACTCGTAGTAAAGCAGTCCAATGATCATCATTAGGGTTACTAGTATATTTGCTTAATTTGCTTATAGCATAAGCAATACCGGGTCTAGTGTGATTCATTAAATATATTAGACTTCTGATAATCTGAGAATACTTCAACTGTCGTACTCCAGTTCCTGTATTCTTACGAAGGTGGACGTATGGAAGAAATGGATTTATATTTTCTTTTATCCCATGTTCCTTGAATTTTTCTATCATCTTTTTCACATAGTGAGATTTTAGACTGATTCCACTGGTGTTCTTGTGATTTTAATTTCTAAAATTACATCACCAACCCCCAAATCATTCATATCAAAATTGTTAGATAACATTTTTTTAGTAGACTTAATAATTTAAATATTAGTCCCAAGTATCAGAATGTCATCGAGATATACACAAACAATGATATATGCATCTCCAACTGTTTTAGTGTATACACACTTATCACAATCATTGATAGTGAATCTATCTTTGATTATGATACTATCAAATTTCTCATGCCATTGTTTTGGAGCCTACTTTAGACCATATAAGAATTTAATCAATTTACATATTTTATGTTCTTGGCCCTTGACTATAATTCCTTCAGGTTGTTCCATATATATTTTTTCATTTAATTCACCATCTAAGTTGTGCAATAGTACAATCGCAATTAATATCTGAATGGAAGTTATTCTTGTTACTGGTGAATAAATATCAAAGTAGTCAAACCCTTCTTTTGATCGATAACCCTTAGCTACTAATCTAGCCTTGTACTTATCAATAAATCCATCGGGTTCTAATTTTCTTTTGAAAATTCACTTACTCCCAATTGGTTTACTGCCAGGAGGCAAGTTTCTCAATTCCTAAATATAATTGCTTAGGATGGATTCTATTTCACTATTTATAGCTTCTTTTCACATTTGTGCTTTTGGGGTAGACATTACCTCTTTAAATATTTTAGGCTCGCTTTCAATAGCATATGCTATGAAATCCGGACCAAAAGATTTTGAGATTCTTGATCTCTGACTTCTTCTTAGTTCAACTTTCGCATTATTAATTGGTTCCTTGGGGCTTTCATCCCTGAACGCCATCTCATGTAATTTTTCTTAGAAGTCTTATCTTCTTCTCGTTTATATGGAAAGATGTCTTCAAAGAACAAAACATCTCTCAATTCGACAATCATATTTACATAAATATTTTGTATTTTTGATTTATGTACCAAATATCTATAAGCATTGTTGTTCAAGGCATAGCCTATGAACATACAGTCCATTATTTTGCTCCCAACTTAGTCTTTTTAGGCAGTGGTCCTAGTGTAGGATGTCAACACAACACTAGAATAAAGATAATTAGCGTTAAATAAAATAACTTGCAAGAAAGAAAATAAATCTCTGAAATTATGCAAACGCAAAGATAAGAGATTTTATCCTGATTCGGTCCTCGTGATCTAAATCCAGTCCCCAAGCAACTCGCTTGAGATTTTCCTTATCCTTAATTTTGTACACCCAAAATTAACTCCTTATGCACCACTTGACAAATACCGTTTTCCAAATGTGTACTACTCTTCTTACAATAAGAAGATAACAATACCTTGTATAATTTCTCTTCAACCCGAAGACACTCTTGTATAATTCTTCTCTTTGAGTGATTACAATCAATCACGTAAGCCTTGAGACTTGTATGTGATCGTGAATAAGGACTCTTATAGGTGGACTAGGTGGACTCTCAGAATTCTTCACTAGAGGATTAGAATTTGTGTGAAAAATAGAAAGTGAAACTAGTTTTCTGGAAAACAGAATTTTTCAATAGAGTTTGAACAGAAAACTAATCATTTGAATTGGCGTGTTTCGCCTAAGATAATATCCCTATTTATAGCTAAAATCTATGATCAGTTAGGACAATTATGAGGACAAATTTGAATATTAAAATATTGGATAAACGCTAGAAAATCAATAACTGTTTAACAGTCAGAAACTGTTATAAGTCGAGTAAGGGAGGAAGTAAGTCGACTAGTATAGGCATTTTTGACTGGGTTAGTCGACTACAAAAGAGATTAGTCGACTATAAATATATGATACAGATATGTAAGTCTCTGAAAACTACTATTAACAACCAACAGAAATTATAAGTTGACTATAACATGTATTAGTCAACTAATAATGTTGATAAGTCGACTAATGCTGCTAACATTTAAGAAACAGAAAGTTAATATTTTTTTCTGGATAGGACTTAGTCAACTATAGACTTATGATAAGTCGACTAGCAATCCTATTAGTCGACTATAGGAAGGGTCAAGTCTAGGGAGGGTCAAGTCTACTAATAGGACTATTTTGTGTGTGATTAAAGTTTTTAACAAATATCTAAAAAATACACAAAATTACACTTGTTATCATCAAAATAAGTTCCAACATTCTCCCCCCTTTTTTATGATGAAAATGTATGTATACACAAGCTCTCCCTATAGAGAAACTCCCCTTGCAGAAAATAGGTTATAACAAATATATATATAATAATTGTTCTCCCCCGCATCATAGCATACATATGATATATTTCCAAATGTTAGCAATAACTTATATCATCAGGTATTCTTTTTTCTTTATATAGGACCTATAAGATAAAATATTGTTAATGGCATCAATCATAAAGTGATTAAAATATTAACCTTTAGGAATTCAAATCCAATTTGAATTTGGTTTCCATCTGTTAGTATAAATATAATTGCATGAATTACATATATGATGTAGATATATTGTGCAATATAAGCCTTTTTATCCATATTATTTAGAGTTTTAGGAATCTAAATATATTTTTGATCTCCTGGTCTTCTTAACAAAAATATTATCATTATTCTTTTTGTAGAAATTACTTTTTGAACAACCAAGACCAATATGCTTATCTTTTGAAAATTCAAGTTCAAAATAATTATATGAAACCTTTTGATATGACAATATATCATTTAAATTTTCTTTTCCTTTATTAAACTTTATCACTTTATTCAAAAGTTCTTCATATTTATCTTTGAAACTTGTCATATCTTTATCTAAAACAGAAATTCTTTATTTAAAGACATAGTTTTTTTTAAGCAAAACATATTCTTTTAAGAAATCATTATCCTTTTTCAATGAAGATATAACTTTTTCAAAGTCATCCTTTTGAGAATTTACAGAAGAAATTTGAGAAGAATAAACAGAATTTTCTTTGATGAGACTTTCATTTTCCTTTGATAAGACTTTATTTTTTATGTTTTCATTCTTGAGATCCCATTATATAATTCATGAAATGCATCTAAGAGTTCAGTATATTAGACCTCATCTTCTTCTTGAGCCATAAAATAAATGTTTGCATGTTCAGTGGTTTCTTCTACATCAGAGGAAGAAGAATCACTATTCTCCCATGATGCCTGATAATCTTTCTTCTTTTTGAACTTTTAGCTCTTAAATTTTCTTTTATTTTTGAGCAATGGGCAATCCTTCTTCATATGACTTATTTTATTACAATTAAAACATATAGGATTAAACTTACCTTACTTCAAGAACTTTCTTAATTTTCTTGAGAGCATTGCCATCTCCCCTTCATCATCATCTGAATTATCTATATCTGAGGATGCATGGAAGGCAAGTACTTTCTTCTTGAATTGAAGTTGTTATTCATCCTTCTTTCGATCTTCAAATTGTACTTCATATGCCATTAAATTACCAATAAGGTTTTCTAATGACATAGATAATAGATCGTTTGCTTCTTCTATTGCAGTAGTCTTCTTCTCCTAATCTGATGTGAGTGCACGAAGAACCTTGCTAACCTTTTCGACTTGAGTGTACTCTTTTCCAAGAGATGCTAAGGAATTTGTAATGTCGGTGAATTTTGTGATCATTTCTAAAATTATTTCATTCTCCTCCATTTTGAAGAGTTCAAACCTGTGAAGAAGAACATAAATTTTAGATTCTTTAACCTTATTTGTACCTTCATGAGTTACCTGCAGAATCTGCTATATTTGATTTGTAGATCTAGCCGTTGACACACGATTGAATTCTTCTTTGTTCAAGGCATAGAAAAGTGTATTCATTGCTTTGGCATCAAAATTTGCAGACTTCTTTTGTTCTTCATTCCTTGCACTGTAATTTGTGATTGGCTTGGTGTACGTTGCTTCTACTATTTTTTATAGTTCGTAGTTGAGTGATTGCAAGTAGATCTTCATTCTACACTTCCAATAGTTGTAGTTGGATCCATCAAATAGTGGTGGACGTTGTGTAGAATGTCCTTCTCTGAATTGTGATGAAGGAAACTCTGTTTCCATCTTTGTAGGGTGTTGATCGGGTATGCAGGGCTCTGATACCAATTGTAGGATCTAAATGAAATGTCAATACAACACTAGAACAAAAATAATTAGCGTTAAATAAAATAACTTACAAAAAAGAAAATAAATCTCAGAAATTATGCAAACGCAAACACAAAAGATTTTATCCTGGTTTCGGTCCTCGTGACTTGCATCCAGTCCCCAAGCAACCCGCTTGAGATTTTCCTTATCATGTTTTATATACCCAAAATTAACTCTTTGTACACCACTTGACAAAACACTCTTTGTTAAATGTGTACAAATCTTCTTACACCAAGAAGACAACAATACCTTGTACAACTTCTCTTCAACTCAAAGACACTCTTGTACAATTCTTCTCTTTGAGTGATTACAATCAATCCTATAAGTCTTGAGACTTGTATATGATCGTGAACAAGGACTCTTATAGGTAGACTCTCAGAATTCTTCACTAGAGGATTAGAATTTGTGTGAAGAAAAGAAAGTGGAACTAGTTTTCTGAAAAACAAAATTTTTTTAATAGAGTTTGGACAAAAAACTATTCACTTGAATTGGTGTGTTTAGCCTATGATAACATCCCTATTTATAGCTAAAATCTATGCTCAGTTAAGGCAGTTATCAGGACAAATTTGAATATTAAAATGTTGGATAAATACCAAAAAACCAATATCTTTTTAGCAGTAAAAAACTATTATAAGTCGACTAGGGTAGGAGTAAGTCGACTAGTATAGGCATTTTTGACTGGGTTAGTCGACTAGCAAAAGGGATTAGTCGACTATAAATATATGAAATATATATATATATATATATATATATATATGTATATATTTAAGTCTCTGAAAATTACTATTAGTCGACCAGCAGAAATTATAAGTCAACTACAACATGTATTAGTCGACTAATAACGTTGATAAGTTGACTAATGCTGCTAATAATCAAGAAACAGAAAGTTGATATTTTTTCTGGACAGGACTTAGTCGAGTATAGACTTATGATAAGTCGACTAGTAATCCTATTAGTGGACTATAGGAAGGGTCAAGTCTACTAATATGAAGGGTCAAGTCTACTAATAGGACTATTTTGTGTGTGATCAAGACTTTTAACAAATATCTAAAAAATACACAAAAATAGTTCAAATTATACTTGTTATCATCAAAATAAGTTCCAACAGCTAGTACCTTTGCAAGACACCCCCGCATTTTGAGGTAATGGTAGGAAGGTGCCCTTTCATGCCATAGCTCAAATGGTATAAGACCAAGTTTCTTGTGGGGTACTCTGTTTAGAATATAACTTGCAATTAACTGAGCTTCCCTCCCAAGTTCTTGTGGAGCTTTAGAACTTACGAGCATGAAATTGACCATCTCCTTCAAAGTTCTGTTCTTCCATTCCAGTAATCCCATTTTGCTAAGAGTATATAGCGCTATAGTTTGATGAATTATATCAAATTTAACACATAACTCACTAAAGTCATTTGATTCATATTCTCCGCCTCGATCGGATTTTAGAATCTTTATATTCTTATTAAGTTGATTCTCAACTTTGGCTTTATATGTTAGAAACATATTCATTGCCTCATCTTTACTGTTTAGAAGATATACATAATATTATCTTGAACAATCATCAATAAAAATAATAAAATACTTTTTCCCGCCTCTTGTTTGCGCAAATTTCAAGTTACACAAGTCGCTATGAATTAACCCTAAAGGTTCTGTGTTTCGATCAATTGAGTGAAATAAACTTTTTGCGAACTTGGCTTCAACACAAATCTCACACTTGCGAATTTCTTCCAAGTTGAGTTTAGGAATATATCCTAAATTAGACAAGTTTTGTAAGGACTTATAATTTACATGCCCCAATCTAACATGGCATAAAATATGAGACTTAAGCAAACAAACAGAAGATTTTTCTTTATTTATAAGTAATTGCTAGAAATTAGGGAATTACAATGTAGCTTAGGGCTAACGAGTCGTGTCACTGAGGAGAGGTGTGATACAAGCTTTTCGGTATTTTTGAAAAAATAAGTTTTAGTGTTTATATTTTTTAGATGAAAAAAGATGAGTGTGAAGAAATGATTTAAAGAAAAATTGAAGATTAGAATAGGTTTTGAAAAAAGTGATGTTTTTAAGAAGCTTGAAGATATGTGTTTGTTTGTATTTAATAAAGAGAGATCCGGGTGCACTGTTCTATTATTCAACCATGTGTTGTTCACTTAAAAGTAAAAATGCCTCAATGAGATCATTGGCAAAGATTTTAGTCTTGTAAAAAGAAATCAAGTAAAATATATAAGATAGTTTTTAGAAATCGAACTTTAGTTTTAAAATCTTTCTTTGAGTTGAATGTTAAACCATCAGAGCAATAAAGCAAGTATGGAATAAAATCAAGTTCTTTTAAAGATCAACTTCAAGAGTTAGTTCAAAGTCCAATCCCATCCTCATGTGCCTTCAAGAATACTCTCCAATATGCAAGGCTTAATCTAGACATTCATGCGATTCATTAGGTTCTTTTTATAGAAATCAATCAAGAAGAAAACTCAAAATAGAAGGAGAATACTGAGCCCAGAAAACAGATTTAACTACGCATAATAAAGAAAGAATAAACAATGGAATGAATTAAAAACATATAAAAACCAGTAAAATTGAGTAGAGTCTAGCAAGGTGAATTTCTTTGATTGTCACTTCAACGACCAATTACACACTCTTTTCCCCTCTCTCACTTGTTGCTGGACTGAAATAAAAATGAGATACTACTTCTTATAAACTATCTAATAATGATCCTAAACTTTAAAAATAAAGTAAGAAATTAATTCTAGTCTTTCTTAATTACCCTACACGCCATTAAACATAAAAATACATTGATAGCAGAGTTTTATTTAGATAAAAATGTAAAAATATGACACATATGATATGAAAACATGCAACGCACGTGTGTGATCATACCCCACACCCACCTTCTGATCGTCCTCGAGCAAAACATCAAAACTAAACTTAAGAATTTATTAGACTACATTTGCAGGTCACGCGATTGCACTGACCATGTGCAATAAGCCGTTAAACCTCTAGGTTACCCCTAGAGGATGAATTTTGTCTCGTTAAGGTTTTCAGTAGATTACACCCACAAAATTCATAAAATAAGAGAAACAAAGAGTTAGTATTTTTGAAAGCATTTTGAAAGAGAAAAAAATTTGAAGTATTATTGTAATAGTTCAAGTAATCTATAAGTTATAGGAAAACTGAAATTTTTCTAAACATAGTCTCTATTCAGAAACTTGTTATTAATCAAAGCAAGGAGTCAAATTATATTTCTCATCTAGTCTATTAAGTCATATGCACCTTCATGACCGTGAAATTTTGACTAACTCTAACTCTTATGCCTTATTTATTCATTTATTTTTTATTTTGGTGGTTTTATTTCTTAGTTTTATTAGGCTTTCTAATGCCCATGTAACGAGCCTTTAATCGATGTCTCTCAAACCGGAGGATCTTAGGGCACCGGGTGAGAAAACACCCTAAGAACTTAAAGACACGAGCAAACAAGACCACAAAACTAAAGATTTTATTATATAAATCACTTTTAAGCGTGAATACTCATGCTTTATGAGGCACAAATACCAAGCTTAATCAGAGGATAATTATATATATTTTTTATTTTCTCTTTTTTATATAAGGCATAAAAATCTTTATTTTTGAGCCCCAAGTGTGTAAGTGTATAAAGCAAACATATTTCATCAAGGTAAAATCAAGACTAAATTACTTTTCCAAATTTTCTTCCTAATCTTAAAAATCAAACAAATAATCTTATTTTGACCAAGTATAAGAAAACCTAATTATGATTCTCCTATTCATTAAAATTGACTTAATTTCTTATAAAAAATATATCAAAATATTGTTCTTTTTTCAAAAAAATTTTTTTATCTTTTTTTAGTTATAGTAGTCATGTTAGATTGTTAGAGCCCTCCCCATACTAATCTCATGCATTATCCTCAATGTATGACTGTAATACATGAATGCATGAAATAAAGTGTAAAAAGAGGTGCAAAAAAATAATATACAAAAATATGTACAACATCATGTTCTCCCACACCTAGATCTTTCTAGGTCACATCCCTTTAGCTCGCTTCCCATCACTCCAATAGGTTCTCTTTATAGGACGCAGTGGGAAGGCCAATTTTTTTTTGTCATTTTAGATCTCTTCCTTCTAAGTCTTACCTTCCTTAAGCTCTTCTTACTCATATTTGTACATCTATTATTCAAAAATTGATTATCATCACGCATGTCAGTTGGAACTTTCTCACTATGATACCTAGAAATTTTGTCTCAGTTTCATACATCTCCTTAAAACTTGGATCAGCGCTTTCCTCTGGAGGTATGTAATTAACCAAAATATCTCTAATCGGTTCATCTAAACACATGAGTTCTTCTTTAAAGAGGTTTTCAAAGGTTAGGTCAAATCAGAGGTTCTTGAATTATATTCACATGCAATATTTCATTGATTGGATCATCAAAAGTGAAGACACTCAAATCAAATTTCTTTTTTTTAAAGGGGACTCTAAAATTAGGATATCCAACATTTGTCTTCTTATTAATATAATCATACTCATCCTTAAATAATTCATCAAGAAATAGAGACTCATTCTCTATATCTTCACTTTCTTTTTCACAATTGTTTTCAAAGAAGTTTATCTCAAACATTTGGTCTCTTATCTTACAAGGTTATTTTTTTAGGTTGAAGATATTGATTTCTCTAGTCATGTCTCTAAAGGTTAACCTTATGGACTTATTCCTATAATTGATAATAGCATTAGCAGTAGCAAAAAATGGGCGCTCTAGGATAACTGGAATTTCAGCCCTAGGATTGGACACAGGTTGTGTCTCAAAAACTATAAAATCAACAGGATAGATAAACTCCCGACCTAGATAAGGACATCATTAATTTTTCTATTGGGAACTTTCACTGACTGATCAGCCAGTTGGATGGTAACTCGAGTTGGACTAAGACCCCACCCTGAGTTATTGATAAACTGAGAAAGGAAGCAAGTTGATACTTGCTCCCAAGTCAAGAAGTGCACGACTAATCTCAGTTTATACTATAGTGCAGGAAAGGGTGGGACAACCTGAATCCTTGTACTTGATAGTGATAGGAGCCGACAGTAGCTTACTAATATTAGTGGCTAGGAAGACTTTCTTGAGTACATTAGTCTTCCTCTTCTTGATGCACTATCCTTAAGAAATTTTGAATAAGATGGGACTTGTTGGATGACATCAAGAAATGAAACATTTATCTTCACTTGATTGAAGATCTCAATTATCTTATCCATGTGTGAATTCTACTTGTTGTTCTTCGGCCTATTTGGAAATGGTACTATAGGCTTGTGCATCTGACTGGCTGATTTGTCTTTTTCAGACTCGTCAGATTGGGATGGATTGGAACTAGATGAAGTGGATGCTTGTATGTTGTTGTGCTGAATGAGATTGGGTGGCATAGACACTTGATTATCAACTTTCTTTCCTTACCTCAATGTATGAACAACATTGCATTGATTAAACTGTTGATCCTCAGTCTGATGAACTCGACCAGAGATCCTAGGGATTATTACCGGTTGACTAGATAACGTACTCTTGGGTCTCTCGCTTTGTGACTCATTTGAACCTCTAACCTTGTTATGGCTTGTGCATTATTGTTCTGCAATGTTTGTATGAGAGACTCTTGATTCCTTATATACCTTTTCATTGTCTTCTTAAAATCAGTCATTCTTTTCTCAAGTGGAGGATTTTGAAAGGAAGATTGTAAAGCATGGTTAGGAAAGTTTTGTTGATGATTAGATTGATGATTGGAAGATTTTTGATGATAATTGGGTTGATGATAGGAAGAATTTTGATTATGATTGGGATGTTGAAAATTGTCTGACCTTGAGTGGTCATTATTGTTTTAGTTCGATGAGAAATTCAGGTGATTTCTCCAGTCAGAATTGTATGTTTAAACGTAAGGATCATTTTAGGGCCTTAAAGCATTCATGGGCTCGGGATACATTTGTTGAGCATTGAAAATAGGACATTCCTCAAACACATGATTCATGGCTTGATAGTAAATACAAACCAGAGTTGAAAATTAGTTTGGGCTGACTTGGTTGACTGGAACTGGCTCCTTTTGTTTTTAGAGCTTCTATTCTTTTCATTAGGCTGAAAATTTTAGCCTTGACAGCTATGGATGATTCTATTGAATGGAGGTCTCCTTTTGAAGAGATAGAATTTGTGTTCCCATACTTTTCGAGGGTAGATTCCCATTGGAGGGTTTTTTCGGCTAGGTCCTCAAAGAAATCCCACCGTTGATTTTCATCATTTTTCAAGAATCCTCCTTGGCACTTGGTTTCTAAGAGGATTTTATTTTGATAGTCTAAACTTTCATAGAGAATTTGGCATTTGTTGGCCCGAAGGCCCTCCACTCTAGTTTTGATGATGATTAACTCATATAGTTATGTTTACTAATAATCTTATAATTTTAAGTTTCAGATCATTTAGCAAGATATTAGTTGATGATTAGCTTCAATAAGGAGTTTAGAAGCTTTTCATGGTGATTCCAGTGCTCGAGCATCAAGATCATACCTTTGCACTCGCTGGATCACGTTTGGGATCGAGTCGGCTTAAAGGTTGAAGATCGTCAAGAAGACTTAGGTATCCTAGTTTTAGTTTAGTGTGTTTAGATTCATTTATAAAGATAAGAATAGTTGATATGCTCAAGTGCATAACACACACGTTTTATGGTTTTTCGATTTTAGTTTAACCGATATTTGTTTTTATGAATAGATTGATCAAAACAAGTTTAAATGGTTTATATGTATAATAGATGTATTCTAGTTATACATGCATGTTTAAACTTCTTATACAAACTTATTTTGACTTTCCTATTCATGTGTTGAAAAATACATGTTTGATAAAATACAAGTTTAGATTTTTGGTAAAACTTTCAAAACACAAAAATAGTTTGAATTGCTTGATATCTGAGTTGAACTTTTTATCACATGTCTATATATCAATGTAAAATGTTAAAACTATTTTTACAAGAATTTTTAGAAATATTTTAACATGTTTTTCTGACCCAGTTTTTGACCCAGAACTATGCTGACAGGCCAGGTCGGTCGACCGCACGGTCGACCGAGCCAGGATCCAGTCGACCGGGCGGTCGACCGACGTGCACAGCCTTGTGCACGTCTGGCAGACACAGTGGGCCGGTCGACCGGGTGGTCGACCGTACCAGAGAGCTTTGCTCTCTGTATCTGGGCGGTCGACCGGGCTGCTCCAACGGTCATATTTATGACCGTTGACGGTCGGGCGGTCGACCGCCAGCCTGTCAGGCTGACAAATCAGCCTAACGGCTAGTTTTATGGAGGGGCTATAAATATCCCATCTCTTTGGGGATTTTGATAAGATTTTTAGAGCAGAAATTTCCAGACTTTCTCTATTGTTTTAAACAAGTTTTCAAAAGAGTTTTGTGCCAAAAAGATTTATCTTTGTATTGTTTTAGGTTTTTAAAAAAATCAAAGAAAATAGTATTTTGGGAGATTTGTGTTTGTTCTTCATTTCTATTATCTTCAAGAGTTTTCTCAAGATTGTTTCTTTGAGTTTTTATTTTTCAAACACCTAGTTTTTCCACACTTGAGCTATCATTCTACCCTAGTCTATTAGGTTCTTTGTTTGTGGAAAAGAGAAGTGTTTGAGGTTGATTAAGCCTCTAAGTTGTAAACCCTCCTTGTTTTGTTGTATCCCTCTTTGGTAGAGGTTGATCGGAGTGGTATTGGTTTGTATCCCTCTTCTGTAGAGGTGATTGAGTTTGGTTGCTTGGCTACGGGCCTTATCCCTCTTCGGTAGAGGTGGATTGTGGTTGTATTACCTCCGTGGTATTGTAAGGTTGAGAGAGGAGTTCGGTACTCCTTTAGTGGATGGGAAATCCTTTTCGGTGAAGGCGGGGACGTAGAGCTAGAGGCTCAAACCTCGGAACATATCATTGTGTTTGCGTTTGATCTATTGCCTCTAAACCCTCTCTCTCTTTTATTTGTACGAAGCATCATTCATTCATTCATATCTTATTGCTTGCATTTGTGCCTTACATTATTTCATATTGTTCATCTTTATATGCTTGGCTTGCTTGTGTGTGCCTCACTTATACTTAACCACAAGAGCTTCATATAGCACCTCAACCCTTATCTAGGGGAATCAAGAGGAGTTAGTCCAGAGCCCTTCACGAAAAATTCGGCTACACTTGTTGGTTGTATTAAGTTTGTGCAAATTTATTTTAGCTTCCGCATTTAGTTTCTAGATTAGCCATATCACCTATTCACCCCCCTCTAGGTAATTTCAATTGGTATCAGAGCCTACGCTCCTGATACTTAGGTTTAACAACCTAGGAGTGAGATCTTGGTTGCTAATCTACCATTTGCATTTGCATATTTTTGTTTGTACACATTTAGTTTGCCCTCATGGATAGCCCTCCTATGTTTGACATTTCTGGACTTGAGATTTGGAAGGCCATGATGAGTAGTTATTTGAAGACCTAGGATTGCATGTTTTCCTTACCGCTACCAAGAAATGCTATCTTGGTAATAGCAATCCTATAGGGGCCAATGCACAAGCCCTTGAGGCTATTAGAAGCATGCTTTTTAAAGATTATCTTATGCTTGTTTCTAACCTTGATTTCACTTTTGTAGTGTGGAGCAAGTTGACAACCACAACCACCTCCAAGCTTCAATTGCCTATCCAACCGGAGGAGTCTAGTGGAGAATCCGAGTCACAAGGCTTAATGGTCCAAGGAAATGACTCCCTTGAGGTACAATCGGAATCTTAACTAGATAATGATGATGCTAGTTCTTCATGTAATGATTTTGTTGATGCCCATGCTTTGAATGAAGAACTATCTATTGTTTGTGAAAAATTGATTGAAAAATATAATCTTTTGAAAAAGAAGAGTTTTGAACTTAACAAAGAAAATAAGGGTTTATGTTCAAGACTTGACATTGTTTTGCAAGAGAAAGAGGAGATTTCTAATGAGAAGGATTCATTAAAATCTCAACTTGATCTTGCCCTAAAAGAAAATAAATTTTTGAAAAATAAAAATGATTGTATTGATGTTTTAAAGAAAAATGAAAACTTGTCTTTAAAACTTGATTTTATTGTAAAAGAGAATAATTCTTTGAAAATGAAAATTGTTTCTATTTCAAAAGATTTAGAAAATTATTTAAATAAAAATGAAGTTTTGCAAAATAAGATTGATGCACATGTTTGCCATGCTAGGGTAGTTTCACCTAGAACACCCATTGCATGCCACACTTCTTCTTTAATTCAAAAGGATATATCCATACTTAAGAAGAGTGTTGATTGTTTGGGCTCCACTTTGAGCCATTGTGCCATGAACCATACACGCTTGGAATCCTTGGTTCGAAAGAAACAAGTTCCATTTATGCATGCACACCTTTCACGGCATACACATGCTTCCCACAGTCACCACCATCGCATGTATGCTCATGTGTACACTTATACACATTGTGGACGTAAGGGCCACCTTGCTAAATTTTGCTTTGATAGAATACATGTTGATAATTTAGCAAATAAATTTGTTTGGGTTAGGGAAGGGACTAACCCCCATTGACCCAAAAAGATATGGGTACCAAAGATCACCCCTCTTGTATTTGATGTAGGAGTGGGCTCTCGCATGACGTGAGAGTGATGGTACCTTGGAATGGATGTGTTCCGTGCTTAAAGGAAACAATTTGGATGCATCACTTTCAAGGGATGTTTGGTGGAAGGACCACCTTGTTTTGGAGACATGGAGAGTTGCCTCATAAGGTTTTGGTAACGTCTCTTACTCCTTGTTTATATTTACATGCTTTTCATGTTTATTATTTATAGCATGTTTTAATGTTTAGTGATTATTATAACAATGCCATGATTATTAGATCCTTGACATATATGTATAGTATTTGAGACACCCATGTTTAATATGGACCATTATTTTAGTGTTCTCACCTTTGTTTAGCTATCATGTTTATCATAGCTCTAACAACATGTGAATTTATATAATAATCATGTTTATGTTTATCATGATTGATTTTTGTCTTGTTTTTATGCTTCATGCGTTGATTACTTGTTTAGATATTAGTTTTCATTAAAACTTGGTATATACTTGTACATATAGTGGGCCACAAATAAATCTATATATGTTTGAGCTTGAATGCTTATTTGAACCCATTAGATGTGCTAATATAGTCTAGTTTTGATGATCCATGCATTTTAAACTTGTATTCCCATGTTTTGAATTTGTTTTATGATTTCTTGTTTAACTTCATGTATATATCCATTTTATCCAAATTATTGTTATATATATACATCCTTTGAGCCACGTGCCTTTCATGCATATACATTTGTGGACTCGTTATGTTTGGATATGTATGTATACTTTAGTTTGTATAAGACATATATATGCCTTGAAGATTAAATAGTTTTGATGATTTTCATGTTTTCATGTTTAAAAGAATTTTGAGCTTGAATGTCTATTTTCATGTTGATATGTTTCACATAACACTTGTTCACTCACCTTATTTATATGTTTCTCATGATTATGTTTTCATGAGTATGATATGTGCCTTAATGTTTTTGAGTGTTTAGTTCCATGTGATTTACATGTATTTCATGAAAAATATTTTTATTTTATTCCTTTCTTGAAGGATTTCGTACTAGTTAACAAGTTTTTCATTTGACTAGTTCGTATTCTTCGTTTTGGTAGAGTTTTCAAACATACTTTATTTTTCAAACCTATTTTTGAAAACCCCTACCTTCCAATGGGCGGATGGATGGGAGATCATGCTCATGTATGCTTTATAGTGAAAATCATTTTAAACTTGAACATGATTGGCTGATAGGAAATATGAGATATACACTTGCTATTATTGTTGTTTCAATTGGTATCATTGGATTCTTTCAATTGGTATCAATTTTGATATTTTTGTATACTCATATATATTTTTTTGTATATGTATGCTTGCACTTCAAAGAGTATTAATTTCAATTGGTATCTAATTTTTCATACATATATATGTTTTTTATTTCTGCTTATTATATTCATATATCTTAGAGCACAAATTTTGATCATGATAAAGCTTGTTTTATAATGACTATCTTGTTTCAATTGACTAGTTTTCAATTGGTATCCATATACAAGCTTAGACATCGTTTTACTTGGTATTTCATAAAGGGGAGAAAACTTGTATTTTATCTTTCAATTGGTATTTGGTTTACCATTGGTTTTATATTCCACTTCCTTGCTTTATGATAGAAAATAATAATTTCAATTTGATATCATATGTTCTTAATGACAAATTCTTACAATTGGTATCATTTTGCATCAAAATGTTTATTTGAATGTTTTCAATTGGTATCAAGATGCAGTACTTTGACACATTCTTAATTGGTATCAAATTTATTTTATTGAGGAAATTCAAAATTGTGTTTTAATAAGAAATGTTAAAAATGTTTTGATATGATTGCATATATGCAAGGAGAGCTTAACATCTCTTTTACATATAGATTCATGTTGAGTGTATCTTATATTGAGGAGCTTGACAACTCTTCTTTATGCGATACACGTGTGTAGGGGAGCTTCACATCTCTTCTTATGCATTGCATATTTTGTGTTATGTGAATTAGGGCTTGTCATCCTTTCTTCATGTAATGCATACACGTAGGAAAGTTAACTTAGCGTCTTCCTCTTCATGAATATATATCGCAAATATTCTTATTATTGATTTGTTTGTTTGAACCCTTTATTGATTCTTTGTTTCAAACAAAAGGGTGAGAAGAATATTTTATTTTTACTTAGACCCCTTTGTTGATGATTGACAAAAGGGGGAGAAGTATTTGGTTTATATGCATGTTTTATATGCATGTTTTGTTTTATTTATTTGTTTGTTGTTTAATTGTTTAATTGATATCAAGAGCATTATTTAAGAGCATGTTTTTATTGGTATCAAGAGCACATTTTATGCATGATGTATTTCATATGTTTGGTATCAAGAGCATGTTTTTGTATTTGGTACCTTATTTATGCATAACTATGCATACATGTTTATGAGCTTTCATTGCACATATATATTGTTTATTCCCATGCATGAGTTAAGGGGGAGCTTCTTTGAAGCTTAACTTTAATCCATGCATATATAACTCCATGAGTTTTGTCATCATCAAAAGGGGGAGATTGTTGGCCCGAAGGCCCTCCACTCTAGTTTTGATGATGATTAACTCATATAGTTATGTTTACTAATAATCTTGTGATTTTAAGTTTCAGATCATTTAGCAAGATATTAGTTGGTGATTAGCTTCAACAAGGAGTTTAGAAGCTTTTCATGGTGATTCCAGTGCCCGAGCATCAAGATCATACCTTTGCACTCGGTGGATCACGTTTAGGATCGAGTCGGCTTGAAGATTGAACATCGTCAAGAAGACTTAGGTATTCTAGTTTTAGTTTAGTGTGTTTAGATCCATTTGTAAAGATAAGAATAGTTGATATGCTCAAGTGCACAACACACACGTTTTATGGTTTTTCAGTTTTTAGTTTAATCGATATTTGTTTTCATGAATAGATTGATCAAAACAAGTTTAAATGGTTTATATGTATAGTAGATATATTCTACTTATACATGCATGCTTAAACTTCTTATACAAACTTATTTTAACTTTCTTATTCATGTGTTTAAAAATACATGTTTGATAAAATACAAGTTTTAATTTTTGGTAAAACTTTCAAAACACAAAAATAGTTTGAATTGCTTGATATTTGAGTTGAATTTTTTATCACATGTCTATATATCAATGTAAAATGTTAAAACTATTTTTACAAGAATTTTTAGAAATATTTTAACATGTTTTTCTGACCCAGTTTCTGACCCAGAACTGTGCTGACAGGCCAAGTCGGTCGACCGAGCCAGGATCCGGTCGACCGGGCGGTCGACCGACGTGCACAGCCTTGTGCACATCTGGCAGACACAGTGGGCGGTCGACCGTACTAGAGAGCTTTGCTCTTTGTATCTGGGCGGTCGACCGGGCTGCTCCAACGGTCATATTTATGACCGTTGACGGTCGACTGGGCGGTCGACCGCCAGCCTGTCAGGCTGACAAATCATCCTAATGGCTAGTTTTATGGAGGGGCTATAAATACTCCATCTCTTTGGGGATTTTGATAAGATTTTTAGAGCCAAAATTTTCAGACTTTCTCTACTGTTTTAAACAAGTTTTCAAAAGAGTTTTGTGCCAAAAAGATTTATCTTTGTATTGTTTTAGGTTTCTGAAAAAATCAAAGAAAATAGTATTTTGGGAGATTTGTGTTTGTTCTTCATTTCTATTATCTTCAAGAGTTTTCCCAAGATTATTTATTTGAGTTTTTATTTTCCAAACACCTAGTTTCTCCACACTTGAGCTATCATTCTATCCTAGTTTATTAGGATCTTTGTTTGTGGAAAAAGAGAAGTGTTTGAGGTTGATTAAGCCTCCAAGTTGTAAACCCTCCTTGTTTTGTTGTATCCCTCTTTGGTAGAGGTTGATCGGAGTGATATTGGTTTGTATCCCTCTTCGGTAGAGGGGATTGAGTTTGGTTGCTTGGCTACGGGCCTTATCCCTCTTCGGTAGAGGTGGATTGTGGTTGTATTACTCGGTGGCATTGTAAGGTTGAGAGAGGAGTTCGGTACTCCTTTAGTGGATTGGAAATCCTTCTCGGTGAAGGTGGGGACGTAGAGCTAGGGGCTCGAACCTCGGAACATATCATTGTGTTTGCGTTTGATCCATTGCCTCTAAACCCTCTCTGTCTTTTATTTGTGCAAAGCATCATTCATTCATTCATATCTTATTACTTGCATTTGTGCCTTGCATTATTTCATATTGTTCATCTTTATATGCTTGGCTTGCTTGTGTGTGCCTCACTTATGCTTAACCACAAGAGCTTCATATAGCACCTCAACCCTTATCTAGGGGAATCAAGAGGAGTTAGTCCATAGCCCTTCACGGGGAATTCGGCTACACTTGTTGGTTATATTAAGTTTGTGCAAATTTATTTTAGCTTCTGCATTTAGTTTCTAGATTAGCCATATCACCTATTCACCCCCCTCTAGGTGATTTCAGCATTGTCTCCTCTTCTCTATACCATGATGAGGAAACTGGATAAGGAGGTCTTTGAAATGTTCAATAACACCTCCAAAATGGTTCATTAAATTCTTACTTAAACTTCATGATGTTCTTTCTAATGAAAACGGTCTTATGAATTGGATAGAATTTCTTCAAGAAGACTTTAATGAAATCATCTCACGATGTGATGGAACCGACCACTAAACTATTGATTAGTCACATATATTGCATATACATTGTCACCTTACCATACTTTTTAGCTAATAAATCCTATTAATAAGTCTTCTTCTTCTTTGTTTAATGTAGGCCCAATTGCTAAAAGAAAGGAAAGAGAAATAAGCCCAAAAGCCCACCAAGTTCTGATTTAATTCAGAAGAAATTCGAAATCAAGAAATCAGGGCAAAATCTGGCATATCAGAGAGGTTGAAAACCGGTTGAGAATAATCCTCCCTGAATCAAGAGGTTGAAGCCAACATCAAAGGCTGTTTCGTCAAATCCTAGAGTAGAAACGAGAAAATCAGAAGAAGACCCAGGAGAATCACCAAACCAGGAGCTCCAACCAACTGGTTGTGGCCACCTGGCCACACTAGGGCCGCGAAAACGCGGCCCTAACCGCGTTTTCGCGGCTATATGGTGTTAGTTGGTGGAGCGTTTGCTCCCCCAATCTTCCCGGGATTCTCCCCTTTTGGTTTTTCCCTATAAATAACAGTTTCAGCAGAGAAAAAGGGAGCGAAGACTAGGATTAGAATTTGTGTTTATTTTCTAAGGATTTAGGCTCTTGTTAGATAGTGCAAAAGTTGTATTCTTATTTTTCAATTTGTAGTCCAGTATCAATACTTGTGAGAGAGAGGAATTGAGTGCTTGTACTTGAAGATTGAAGTGACAGCAATACAAGAATCGAGCCACATTTTCTTCCACTCTTATTTCGGTATGTCATGCATTATTTACTTGCTTTCTTCTTTATTTTTCATGAGTAGCTAGATCAGTTTTCTGGGCTCACTATTGTACCTCTCTCAATTCTTCTTCTCTTCTGATTTTAAAGAAAAAGACTCAATGAATAATTTGCATGCCTTACTTAAAGCCTTTCTTCTTGAAAGTGTTCTTGAAGGCACATGAGGATGGCTTGGATTGTTAAACTCTTACTTCTTACATGAACGTTTCTTGAATTGTTTTTATTTCATTCTTGCTTCTTCGCGCTTGATGATTTAACATTCAATTCTAAACGATTTTTCAAAGAAAAGAGTGAACTCTTCCAACCATCTTATGTGCTTTACTTCAAACTTTCTAAAATCAACTTTAAGTTTTGCCTATGATCAATTTGAGGCATTTAGGATTTCAATAGAAAAATGAACGATTGAGTAGTGAGATAGTGAGTCCAGATTTTCTTCTTTATTATAATCAATAAAACAATTTTTGAGCTTTTTAAATCACCTTCTCCAAAGCCTTCTCTAAAGTTACAATTTCTCTTTTAATCATCTCTTTCTTTCCATTCTCTTTTTCCATTAAAAAACGAACACAATTCTTTTTTTTTTAAACGAATCACCGAAAAGCTTCCATCGCATTCCTCCTCGTGGACATGACCCGTTAGCCACAAGCTACACGGTAAATTCTTAAACTCTTTGATTGTTCTTTCATTTTAGCAATTAAATTTTTTGGCGCCGTTGCCGGGGAGGGAACGGTGTATTTGTTTTTTAACAAGTTTTGTGTGTTATTTCAGGGACTTGAAGATTCAGATCTAGCATTCAAGCTTTGTAAGAGAAGACTTGCAAATTCTGTGCCCCTACTTTCGAAAGTAGGAAACAGAATTTCAAGAAATTGCATTGCAAAAGTTTAAAAATTTTATTAGACTACTAAAACTTTTTTTTGCAGGATATATTGCTCGCAAAAAATTAAGTTTTGTACGTTATATTCTTGCTATATCTGCTATCCACCATCCCTGTTTTAATCCAACAGTAATTTGAGTGATTGTTAATTGTTTAAAAAAAGTTTAGACATGCATTCTAGGCATTTGTCTAATTACGTTTATTTTACAATTACTGTTGAAGATAACTGGAGACAAGGTATGTAAGCATAGCATATAGTTTAGGAAACATTCTTGGGTGATATTTGCTTTTGAATGCTACTTTTCTATATCTTGCACACTTTGCACAAATCAATTCTAAGGGCAAAATCCAAGTCAAGATAAGGTGGGGAAGTCATTACCCTTCCTTAGCCCACAAACCATCTCCAAGCACGCACAACCTAAGCCTAAGTAAAATCTGATAGACGTTGACCTTAGGGACATCTCGAACTCACTAGGAGATTATCCTAAGGGGGAAGGTGTTGGAAATTGACTCCTGCCAAATCAATGTCTAGGAAGGGGATTGAGGGCCGAAAGCCCGAAGCTTGGTGGTTACTTAATTAAGGAACGTCTTTGACGGATAACCTCCCACCAATCTTATCCTGACCTGGCTGATTAGCTTGTGGTCAAAGTCTACATTATACCTCCAGTAGACAATCAACAAGTTAAGAGTTGTCTAGGTCAAGATTACCTTAGACTAGGCTTGGTTTTCTTTTCTTAACTATTGGTGAACTTGTTTGTGATTGTGTTTGTGTATGCAAATGTGGTCAAGAGACCCTAATTCATCTAGATTAACTAGAAACACATCACCATCTAATTTCGAAACAAGACCAGATTCGATTATGGATCGACCAACATCTTTGCAGGATAGGTTTTATCCCATTAGAACATCACTTCCATCCTGCATCCAACTTTCATCGGTTGGTGAACAAACTTTGAGCTTAAGCCACAGTTCATCTATACACTCCCTAAGTTCCATGGCTTAGAGTCCGAAGATGCTTATTTCTTCATAAGAGAATTTGAGGAAGTATGCTTAATGATGAAAATCTCACACCTTGCAGATGATTCTATTAGGTTGAGATTTGTCCCATTTGCTCTTAAGGACCTAACTAAGAAATGGCTATACAGCTTAGCGGCCGGCTCTATCACATCTTGGGATGGTTCATCAAGGTCTTCTTGAAGAAATTTTATCCAATCCACAAGACCGCTCTCGTTAGGAAAAACATTATGCAGTTCAAGCAAGAACCTAGTGAACCGTTTTGGAGGTACTTTGAACGCTTCAAAGATCTCCTTGTCCAATGTCCTCATCATGGAATAGAGAAATGGCGACAATGTCAAATTCTTTATGACGGTTTAGACTACTCGACCAAGACCTCTTAGAAAGCATCTGTCAAGGGGGATTCTTGCAGAAGGATGAGCATGAAGGATGGGATTTATATGAGAATCTAGCAGAAAAGACATTCCAATGGGAACCTACTAGTGAAACCTCTAGAAATTCAAACTCTATCTCTTTAAAAGGAGGTCTCCATTCAATTGAATCATCCATAGCTAACGACGCTAAGTTAGCTAACCTAGCGACAAGACTGGAAGCTTTAGAAATTAAGGAACCAAGTCCAGTCAATCAAGTCAGCTCAAACCAATTTCCAACTCCGGGTTGTACTTACTGTCAGGCCATGAATCATGTGCTTGAGGAGTGTCCTGTATTTTAAGCTCACCAACACTTTCCTGAACCAATGAATGCGGCCTTTTTAAGGGCGAATAATGATCCTTACACTCCAACGTACAATCCTAATTAGAAAAATCACCCAAATTTCTCGTGGAGCTAACAAAATAATGACCACCCACGGTCAAACCATGCAAACCACTTCCATCATTTCAATAATTCTTCCAATCATCAACCCAACTTTTCCAATCACCCTCACAATTCTCCCAACAAATTTTCAAATTATCAACAAAATTTTCCCAACCAAGCTCCACCATCTTCCTTCCAGAATCCTCAACTCAAAGGAGAATGACTGATTTTGAGAGAAATATGGAAAGGTACATGAAGAACCAAGATTCCCTCATGCAAACAATACAGAGGCTAGAGGGTCAAATGAGCCAGTTAGCCAACCCACAACATGAGAGGCAAAAGGGTACCTTGCCCAGTCAACTAATTATGAATCCTAGGAATTCACAACAAGCTCATTTGGTTGAGGATCAATCACTGAATTAATGTAATGCTGTTCATACATTAAGGTCGGGAAAGAAAGTTGATAACCAAGTGTCAACACCACCTAATCCTAGTCATTACAATCACACTTCAGCATCCACCTCATATAATCTCACTCCTCCTAAATTTGATGAATCTGAAAATGGTAAGTCAACCAGTCATGTGCACCAGCCTATAACACCATTTCCTAATAGGCTGAAAAACAACAAGCAAAATCCACACATGGATAAGATAATTGAGATCTTTAATCAAGTGAAGATAAATGTGCCACTTCTTGATGCCATCCAATAAGTCCCATCTTATGCTAAGTTTCTTAAAGATATGTGCACCAAGAAGAGAAAGACTAATATTCCTAAAAAGGTCTCTTAGCCACTAACATTAGTGAGCTACTATCGGGTTCGATCCCTGTTAAGTACAAGGATCCAGGTAGTTCAACCATTGCCTGCACAATAGGACAAGCCGAAATTAGTCGTGCACTTCTTGACTTGGGGGCAAGTATCAACTTGCTTCCATTCTCAATTTATCAACAACTCGGGTTGGGCGATCTTAGTCCAACTCGAGTCACTATCCAACTGGCTGACCTTCAGTAAAAGTTCCAAAAGGGGAGATTAATGATGTTCTTATCCGGGTTGGGGAGTTTATTTACCCTATTGATTTCATAGTTCTAGAGACACAACCTGTGTCTAACCCAATCATAGGGCTCAAACTCCTGTTATCCTATGGCGACCATTCCTCGCTACTGCCAATGCCATCATCAATTGTAGGAATGGGTCCATAAGGTTAACTTTTGGGGATATGACTAGAGAAGTCAATGTCTTTAACGTAGAAAAACAACCACATAAGATAAGAGATCAAACATTTGAGATAAACTTTGTTGAAAATAATTGTGATGAAGAGAGTGAAGATTTAGAAGATGAGTCGCTGTTTCTTAATGAATTATTTAAAAATGAATGCGATTATCTTGATGAGAAGGCATATGTCGAAGATCCTAATGTTAGAGTACCCTTTAAAAAGGGAAAATTTGATTTGAATATCTTCACTTTCGATGAGCCAACCAATAATGTATCGCATAAGGATATAATTTAAGAACCTCCGATTGACATACTCTTTGAAAATCTCTTCGAAGAAGAACTCATGTGTTTGGATGAAGCAACTAGAGATCTTTTAATTAATTGCACATCTATAGAGGAAAGTATTGACCTAAACTTTGAGGAGATATATGGAACTGAGTTAGAATTCCTAGGCATTCATAGTGAGAAAGTTCCAACTGAGAAGTGTGGTGGTGATCAATTTTTGAATAATGAATGCAGAAATATGAGGAAGGAAAATCTAAAGAAGTTGAGACTGGGGAGGAAGAGAGCTAATATGACAAAAAAATTAGCCTCCCCACTATGCCCTATAAAGAGGACCCATTGGAATGACGGGAAGAGAGCTAGAGGGATAAGACCGAAAAAGGCTTAGGTGCGGGAGAAACTTGATGTTGTACATATTCCTGTATAATATATGCACCTCTTTTACATTTCATTTCATGCATGTATACATTTCTTCATACATTGGGAACAATGCATAAGATAAGTGTGGGGGAGGGTTCTAACATGATGACTAATATAACTTGAAAAAAAAATTGTATAAAAAAAACTTTTTGAAAGGTAAGAACAATATTTTGATATATTTTTGTAAGAAATTAAGTCAATTTTAAGGAATAGGGAAATCATAATTAGGATTTCTTACACTTGGTCAAAATAAAATAACTTGTTTGATTTTTAGGGTTAGGAAGAAAATTTGTGAAAGTAATTTAGTCTTGATATTTACCGTGATGAAATATGCACACTAAATACACTTACACACTTAGGATTTAAAAACAAAGACTCTTATGCCTTATAAAAAAAAGTATATGTGTATGAAACAAACAAAAAAAGAAAAAAAATAATAAACTAATCTAATTATTGATTAGCTAGGTGCTTTGACCTAAGCAAGCCTTGGTATTTATGCAAAAGATAATTAGATAAGTTTGAAATATATATATATATAAATCCTCTGATTAAGCTGGGTATTTGTGCCTCATGAAGCATAAGTATTCACGCCTAAAAGGGGTACATCTATAAATAAAAACCTTGGTTTCGTGGCCTTGTCTGCTCGAGTGTTTAAGTCCTTAGGGGTGTATTCTCACCTGGAGCCCTAAAACTGTCCGGTTTGGGTGTCACCGACTAAGGCTCGTTACATAGGCAGATTAGAAAGCCTAATGAAATTGAGGAATAAATTCCACCAAGAATAAATATAAATAAGACATAGGAGTTAATGTTAAAAAACCCTTAGTCAACTCCACGGTCACGAGGGTGCATACAACTCAGGGTAAATTAATAGACTAAATGAGAAAACAATTTGACTCCTTATTTGATTGATAACATGTTGTTGAATAGAGACTAAGTTTAGGAATGAAAAATTTGATATTCCTATAACTTATAGATTACTTAAACTCTCATAAATATACTTCAAATATTTTCTCTTTTCAAAATGCTTTTCAAAAATACTAACTTTTTCTCTTTCTTTATGGATTTTTTGGGTGCAATCCACTGAAAACCCTCACGAGACAAAACTCATCCTTTAGGGGTAACCTAGAGGTTTAATGGCTTGTTGCACATGCTCAGTGCAATCAAGTAACCTGCGAAAATGGTCTAATAATTGATTAGAATTAGTCTGATGTTTTGCTCGAGGGTGAGCAAAAAATAAGTGTGGGGGTGTGATTAGTCACATAAATTGCATATACATTGTCACCTTACCATACTTTTTAGCTAATAAATCCTATTAATAAGTCTTCTTCTTCTTTGTTTAATGTAGGCCCAACTGCTAAAAAGGAAAGAGAAACAAGCCCAAAAGCCCACCAAATTCTAATTTAATTCAGAAGAAATTTGAAATCAAGGAATCAGGGCAAAATCTGGCATATCAGAGAGGTTGAAAACCGGTTGAGAATAATCCTCCCTGAATCAAGCGGTTGAAGCTAACAATCAAAGGCTGTTTCGTCAAATCCTGGAGTAGAAACAGAAAAACCAGAAGAAGGTCCAGGAGAATCACCAAACCAGGAGCTCCCACCAACTAGTTGTGGCCACCCGGCTATATGGTGTTAGTTGGGGGAGCGTTTGCTCCCCAATCTTCCCGAGATTCTCCCCTTTTGATTTTTCCCTATAAATAGCAGTTTCAGCAGAGAAAAAGGGAGCGAAGACTAGGATTAGAATTTGTGTTTATTTTCTAAGGATTTAGGCTCTTGTTAGATAGTGCAAAAGTTGTATTCTTATTTTTCAATTTGTAGTCCAGTATCAATACTTGTGAGAGAGAGAAATTGAGTGCTTGTACTTGAAAATTGAAGTGACAGCAATACAAGAATCGAGCCACATTTTCTTCCACTCTTATTTCGATATGTCATGCATTATTTACTTGCTTTCCTCTTTGTTTTTCATGAGTAGTTAGATCGGTTTTCTGGGCTCACTATTATACCTCTCTCAGTTCTTCTTCTCTTCTGGTTTTAAAGAAAAGACCCAATGAATCATTTGCAGGCCTTACTTAAAGCCTTTCTTCTTGAAAGTGTTCTTGAAGATACATGAGGATGGGATTAGATTGTTAAACTCTTACTTCTTTCATGAACGTTTCTTGAACTATTTTTACTTCATTCTTGCTTCTTCGCGCTTGATGATTTAACATTCGATTCTAAACGATTTTTCAAAGAAAAGAGTGAACTCTTCCAACCATCTTATGTGCTTTGCTTCAAACTTTCTAAAATTAACTTTAAGTTTTGCCTATGATCAATTTGAGGCATTTAAGATTTCAATAGAAGAATGAACGATTGAGTAGTGAGATAGTGAGCCCGGATTTTCTTCCTTATTATAATCAACAAAACAATTTTCGAGCTTTTTAAATCACTTTCTCCAAAGCCTTCTCTAAAGTTGCAATTTCTCTTTTAATCATCTCTTTCTTTCCATTTTCTTTTTCCATTAAAAAACAAACACAATTCTTTATTTTTAAACGAATCACCGAAAAGTTTCCATCGCATTCCTCCTCGTGGACACGACCCGTTAGCCACAAGCTACACGGTAAATTCTTAAACTCTTTGATTGTTCTTTCATTTTAGCAATCAACTGTATAGCTATTTCTTGACTAAGTTCTTAAGAGCAAATGGAACGAATCTTAATCTAATAACATCATCTACAAGGTGAGAGATTTTCATCATTAAGCATGCTTCCTCAAATTCTCTTATGAAGAAATACTCATCTTCGGAGTCTATGCCATGAAATTTAAGGAGTTTGTTGATGAACTGAGATTTAAGCTCAAAATTATTATCACCAATCGACAAAAGTTAGATGCAAGATGGAAGTGAGGCTCTCATGGGGTAGAACCTATCCTGTAAAGATATTGGTGAAGCCGTAATCGGACCTGATTTTGGTTCTTGTAACGCCCCGATCCCAAGGATACGGAGACGTTATGGCGACGTACATACGCAGAGCGAAAACACCCTCGCGCGTACGTTAAGTCTCAGTACAGGAAATATCCTCCAAATACACAAGAGTTCCAGCATTAAATAAGTACAAGAATACCTGCAGAAAAGATCAGTGAGCATGATAGATAAAGAAACAGGGACAAATAAGCAAATAAGACAAAAGAATCAAGATACCTATGAATCATATAGGTGACAAGTCCCCTATGTGAATCTAATGACATATCTGACAGTATGTTATCTCGAATCTCCAACCTGGGCACGCAAACCCAGGGTCGTCAGAAAGCGACCTAGTGAGTGGTAAAATGAAGGAGGTAGTAATATCTACTATAGTAATACAAGCACGATAATAATATATGATACATGATTCTGTAACAGTGATACCATATAGTAGGCATATAATAAGCAGTAGAAATATGAACATGTCATATTTTAATATCATCACTACCTAGCAGGTTATCATCGGGTCCTGTCTATAGTCGTATCCAGTTTATATAATAAATAATATTGTCTAGTGGTGACATAATAGAAATAAACATGCTAGTGGTGACGTGATAGAAGTGAACATGCAGATGGGCCATATGCAATATAACCATAATACGGTGTTGTGCATAGACAGTAATGATGTCTGTAAGGTATACAGAAAATAGAATATATGCAATGAAGAGTATACATATACATGAGTAGTATGCCACCACAGAAAGTGTAACATGTACTAGGTAAAGTAACAAAGTATACATGTAACATGATAGCGGCTAAATGATCAGGTACAGTAACAAGTACAACTATACAATAGAATACATGTATCAGGCAAGTCATGTTATTTATCCAATAGTAGCAATCAGTATCGCCTGCTATTTTAATCAATCTCTTCCAGTGTCTCATACCACTGGCAGTTCATACTGGAGCCCGCACTCTAGTCGAACCCATCCGGACATGGCATACGAGTACCATTATACAAACGAGAGAGTGATCAAATAACAAGTGTTCCCGACGTCACTATTGTGTATATCCTTTTATAATGTTCACTGGAAACCAACTGGTCGAGGAGCTCTAGTCAGGTGGGTGTATCCCGTGCATACCCGGGACAACGGCCTTAAACAGACCCCTGGCTGCTGAGACCAGGACCAGCCCGCTAAGGCTGTAACATGTAACGGGAACTCAATGAGCTAAAACAATAACGGGAAACGAGAGCTCATGAGTTATAACAGACGGTAGCCAGCACTACCCCGTCCCTTGCAGTGGGACAAACAATGGATCCAGATATCCACCCGACAAGATCTAGTCAACCGTTAAGTCTCCCCCATATCAAAGTTCTCTTTATTATCTTTCACTATACAGTATATCAGGAACAAGTACAGGATATGGTACATGTAACACGATAACATAACATGAGCACTATTGATAGCACAAAACACGATAACGGGGAACAGGAACAATAAATGTGGGATTCCACATATCGCATATAAACAGCTCATGTATCCAGTAACGGGAATACCAATATCAGTAACGGAAAATGTTCATGTACCGGGAATACAGGAAGATACAAGAAACAATAATACATGCAATATGAACGGTGATCTATGATCGGGGGAAAACCGCGCACAAAAAGTATATGTTTTGAAAGTGATATTAAAGTGTATGTGCTTTGGCTTCCTCGATACTTCCGTTATAGCATAGAGGCTAAAACGAGTCGAATCCATAAGGACGGGAGGTGATAGAAGCTTTACCGGTTGATTCACGTGTTTGTTAAAGAATCTTCAAAGTTTTAAAGAATCAAAAGAAAAGAAAGAAAAGAATGAAAAGAGAGATACGGTGAAATACGAAGAAGTGGGAAACATTGAAAAGAATGTATTTGTGATTTTTGTTGTTTCTATAATAAAGTGAAAACAAAGAAAACTCACGGCTACTAACTACTAATGACTCCACCAACACGCTAACCTCTTAGTGATAGTTGGCTCACATGTATCATTGGCCATCACTAGTCCTTGGTTCAAGAGCTTTACAAAGCATGACCCATATGTAACTCTTGACAACCCAACTCAACAAACAAGTTCAAGCTACACTTAAACCATCAATACTATAGAAAAGTAAGTATGGAGTAAAGTAATGTTAGCTTGTTAGTGGTTAGGAAGTTAGAGTTAGATCCATCATCATGAGCCATCAATGGCTCTTGCAAGAGCAAGGCCAAAATGAGGCTATTAGATTCATGTGGATTATCATAAAAGAAGATAGCAAGTTGGTGGTTAGTAGTTAGTTGCCATGAGAGAAAAGTTAGCTACACATGTAAAAGAGATTAGAGAGAAGAAAACATAGAGAGGTAAAGAGAGCACCTTTCATAAATTGTCACCTTCTATTACAAGCACTCTTGCATTCCAAGCATGAACCACTCTCTCTCCCTATTACAAGATCTACAAAATGGAAAATACAAAGAGGGAGAAGAAGAAAAACCACACTACACTACCTAAACTACAAAATGGAAAATGAGAACTACCCTAAACCTTGCATATCTCCCTTCTGCAAACTCCAGAGGCGTATTTATAGGCACCAGCGAAGAGGGGGGCAGGGGATAAGATGTGACCCAAAACGGCGCGCGCGGCGTGGCCGCATTGTCGCGAAAACGCGGCAGTCCTTGGGCGGCGCGCGCGCGCCGCCTGCTGCGCGTTACCCTGTTGTCCCCCTGTCGCTCGGTTTTGGTTTTACAGCCCCTGGTTTTGACAGAATCAGTTCTCTAGGTCAATAGTTATTTTAATACCCCTTTAATCACCAATTAAATGATGATTTGGGTCTTCTTCTTCATTTGAACACCATTGACCTAGGATCAAGCAAGCAAGGTATTATTAGCAGAATTTATTTATCAAATAAATGTGAGATGTGATGAAATTATGCAAAATTAGAGACTAATCACACCCCTACACTCATGGGTGGACCCAGTAGTGGGCTGGGCCGAGCTACAGCCCGGCTCAATTTTTTACAACCAGGCCCATTTTTTTATATCTAGGCGTAAACTTATTTTTATTTTGTTCTTTTTCACATATTGTGTTAGACGCCTTTCTATTTTGGTTTTTTAGCAAATTTATTCCTAGTTTCACTTCTGATTTAGTGGAGAATACTGTTTTATTCTTTTGATAAATTCATATAGTTCATAAGTATATGTGATAAAAAATTGCAGCCCATCCCAAAATTTTTTCCTGGTTCCGCCCCTGCCTACACTTATCTTTTGCTCGTCCCGAGCAAAACAAAAAACTAAGGAATTATTACTCCACATTCGCAGGTGACGCGATTGCACTGAGCATGTGCAACAAGCCGTTAAACCTCTAAGTTCCCCTTAGAGGAGGAGTTTTATCTCCTGAGGGTTTTCAGCGGATTACACCCACAAAATCCATAAATAAAGAAATCAAATGTTAGTATTTTGAAAACACATTTTGAAATAAAGAAAAGTGTTGAAATATTTTTGCGAAAATATAAGTGATCTAAGGTCAGGTTAACCAGAAATTGTTCTTTCTTAAACTAAGTCAAAATGCAAAAAATCTTGTCATAAATTAAATGTAAGAATTTAAATTGAATTGACTCTTTGATCTTTCATAAAACTCTTAGAAAAATATTCACTTTGTGAACAGTGAAGGTTTCTGGGATATTGACTCTAACCTTTATGCCATTTATTAATATCATTATATATATATATATATATATATATATATATATATATATATATATATATATATATATATATATATATATATATATATATATATATATATATATATATATATATATATTATATAGTGAGTTGATCCCCTAAGAACGGTTCTCACGAATTCATGTGAGAACTTTCACGTAGGCCGTCGGATCTGATAGAGATCTAGTTTTTATTTGATTTGATCTATCAGATCCGACGACCCACGTGAAAGTTCTCACAGAAATCCGTGAGAACTATTCTTAGAGGATCAGCTCCTATATATATATATATATATATATATATATATATATATATTGCCCTTAGTTTTCTCAGGCTTTCTTATTTACCCGGGTAGTGAGCCTTTAGCCGGTGACTCCCAAACCAGATGGTCTTAGGGCACCAGATGAGAAAACATCCCTCGGACTTAAGGACTCGAGTAAACAAGGCCACAAAACTAAAGGGGATTATTTTATTTTTTTATCCACCATTTTAGGTGTGAATAATCATGCTTCCTGAGGCATAATTACCCAACTTCAATAAGTGGTTTTTATTATCATAATAATAATTTTTATGACATTTTCAGTCTTTGTTTCAATCCCAAAATTGTGTGAGTGTGAAGTGCATAAATCTAAGGCAAAGAATTCAAAATCAAATTATCTTTTCAATTTTGCTTTCTTATCCTAAAATTTAAACAAGATCTATTATTTTGACTTAGTTTAAAATTTCATAATTTTAGGTCTTCCTATTTCCTAAGATAATCTTAATTTTCTTAAAAATGGATCAAAACTATTTCTCTTATTTCAAAAAGTTTTGTAAAAAGAAAAGAAAAGTTTTTATAAAAGATTTTTTTTATTTTTTTATTTTTTTTATTAAAAAGAAGTGTAAAAGAAAGAAAATATAAAACTAACTATGTTAGTAAACCCTCCCCCACACTTATCTCATGCATGGTCCTCAATGCATCGTGAATGTGTAAATACATGAAACAAATGGAGAGGGAAGGAAAATTATCTCAAGGGGGTGGCTCTGGTGGTGGTCTGATTGGGTCAAGCGTTGCGACCCAACCAAAATATCGTGGATCATCCAGAAATCCACCGACGACCTCTTTAAGACGACCCAGTAAAATGATGATGATTTTATTTAAAAATTATCCCCATCTAATTTCCAATTTTCAAAAATAATTACTGAGTCATTTTCTTCAACATTCTTGTCCATCAATGAAGTGTGATTTTGGAAGATGATGGATTTGGACTCAAAGGGATCAGGAATAAAAACCGATACCGACTAGGGAATTTGACTCATATCAAGTCGAGAGTCAACAATGAGAGTCGAAATTGGTTCAAAAACAGGGTCCAACCTAAAGAATTGATGTTCACACACTTTCCCCATAAATGAAGTGTAATCATGAGAGATAGGTGATTCCATTTCACGGTGTACTGGTACAGGATTCAACATTGACTCCAGAATAGAGAAAAAATCTGGTAAGGATACCGGGGTCATTATTGAATCAAAAAGTGAAATGGAGTTCCCAACAGGAAGTTCAGGATCATATTCAGGTTCGATTTCAATTTCAGGGAAGGGATAACTTGCCAAATGTCCAGGCGACTTTCATAACTTGGAGATTGGTCAAGTTCAAATGTATGTTCTGAAATTGAAGCTGGATTTTCAAAATGACATGATTCATGGGTCCAATCAGTAGAGTTAGGGATATAAGAATCGGTCAAAGGTTGACAAGAAAGGCTTTCCTCGCTCTCATTGATCAATTCGCTCAAAAGTGAATCTAACCTACTGATAGGCCGTGTAACAGAATTTGGATTCAGAATCATGTCTTCCATACTCTTTGTAATTGGTTCTTGAAAATATGAGTATGGAAGTTGATTTTGAAAATTGTGGTGAAATTGTGAGTCCATAGGATTTTGCGGTTGCTGCTCGGACTCACGCAAGGGTTCCATACTCAAGTCTAGTATTGAAGTTTGTTCATTTTGGATTGGTGAGACTGGAAAAGATGAGTGGGACTCTTGAAAATTTGGTTGAGATGATGAGTCCAACATGTTATGTATTCTTTCACAGAAGACTTCCAAACGCTTTTCTAGTTCAGATTCTTCAATGGGATGCTCTAGAAAAGGAGTATGTGGAGTTTGATATGGGAAGGATTATGAATTGAACAAATTTTGCATTTGTTGTAGAGACTCTTCTATACTCCTTTCCAATGAAGATTTTTCTTCAATTGGTGGTTTAGGAAAAGGAGTATATGAATCAAAATGGGAAATGAATATTGTGAAAATTGTGGACAAGATGGTTGAAAATTTGACTCGGGTAGGTGAATCCCCATGAACTCTGTGAAGAGTTGAAATTATTTTGAAAATTATGGTCATATTGTTGGGGATAAGGGTCATATTGAGTCGGATAATCCCAACTCGGCATATATGATTGGTTCATATTGTACATAGCTGAGTTGGAGTTATCCAAATCAAATGAGGTCGGAGTGAAATATGGATTCATATTATGGTTGAAAGAATTGTTGTTGTTAAAATCCATATCACAGTATATAAAAAGAAAACAAACAAACAAGAAAACAAACAAAGAAAAAGAAAAGAAAAAGAAAACAAGCCTATGCTAGGGTTTGACTTAGACCTAGACGACTCCTAACTGGTTAGACTGTCCACGGGGGGTATATTGTCGGAAGCGGACCATAAGTTAATCGGCCAGGTAGGGGCAAATCAGTGGGAGGTATCCGTGCCGGAGCAACGGGCCTAATTATGCCAAACCACTGTTCTTTGAGGTTTCGCCTCTCAATCCCCAACCTTAGACACCGATTTAGCAAGAGTCAACTTCTAACAACTTCCCCCTTAGGTCAATCTCCTAAATGAGTCCGAGATGTCCCTAGGGGCCAACGTCTAACAATTTTTATTAAGGTTTGGGTTGTGTGAGTGAGGAGGTGATTTTTGGGCTAAAGGGGGTAATAACTTCCCCACCTTATGTTGTATTGGGTTTTACCCTTAAATTTAATTTGTGCAAGTGTGCAATATAGATAAGATGAACACAAAAAACCGAGTAAATCACTGAAGTGTTTGTCCTAACTATATGCTATGCAATATGTACACCTCCTATCAGTATCACAACAACATAAGAATAAAATACAGTATATTGGAATAAAAATTGACACGTGCCTAGATGCAAATGTCTAAACCATTTTAAAGCATCCAATTTCGGTATTTTAGTTCTTACAACTATTTACAGTGCACAGGTAATAATAAAAAAATTTAGCAGCAGAGTATATGAATGTACAAGAAATTACCCGACCACACTTGAGCAAGTGTGGACTTCTGCAATGCTAAAATTAACCTGCACACCAAAAAATAAAGAAGAAAAGTTAACAAACTTGTGAAATCAAACCGTTCCCATCCCCGGCAACGGTGCCAAAATTTGATCGGGAGAAAACCGCGCACAAAAAGAGTATGTTTTGAAAGTGATATTTAAAGTGTGTGTGCTTTAGCTTCCTCAATACTTCCGTTATAGCATAGAGGTTAAAACGAGTCGAATCCACAAGGATGGGAGGCGATAGAAGCTTTACCGGTTGATTCACGTGTTTGTTAAAGAATCTTCAAAGTTTTAAAGAATCAAAAGAAAAGAAAGAAAAGAATGAAAAGAGAGATACGGTGAAATACGAAGAAGTGAGAAACATTGAAAAGAATGTATTTGTGATTTTGTTGTTTCTAAAATAAAGTGAAAACAAAGAAAACTCACGGCTACTAACTACTAATGACTCCGCCAACACGCTAACCTCTTAGTGATAGTTGCCTCACATGTATCATTGGCCATTACTAGTCCTTGGTTCAAGAGCTTTACAAAGCATGACCCATATGTAACTCTTCACAACCCACTCAACAAACAAGTTCAAGCTACACTTAAACCATCAATACTATAGAAAAGTAAGTATGGAGTAAAGTAATGTTAGCTTGTTAGTGGTTAGGAAGTTAGAGTTAGATCCATCATCATGAGCCATCAATGGCTCTTGCAAGAGCAAGGCCAAAATGAGGCTATTAGATTCATGTGGATTATCATAAAAGAAAATAGCAAGTTGGTGGTTAGTAGTTAGTTGCCATGAGAGAAAAGTTAGCTACACATGTAAAAGAGATTAGAGAGAAGAAAACATAGAGAGGTAAAGAGAGCACCTTTCATAGATTGTCACCTTCTATTACAAGCACTCTTGCATTCCAAGCATGAACCACTCTCTCTCCCTATTACAAGTGTTGGCCCAAAAGCCTTCCACCCTAGTTTTGATGATGATTAACTCATGTAGTTATGTTTACTAATAATCTTGTGTTGTTTAAGTTTCAGATCATTAACCAAGATGTTAGTTGGTGATTAGCTTCAACAAAGGTGTTTAGAAGCTTTTCTTAGTGATTCCAGGGCCAAAGCATCAAGATCATACCTTCCCTAGCTCATGGATCACGGTGTTTGTGGATCGAGTCACCTTGAAGATGAAGATCGTCAAGAAGACTTAGGTATCCATAGTTTAGTGTGTTTAGATCCATTTGTAAAGCTTAGTATAGTTGATATGCTCAAGTGCACAAACACACACGTTTTTATGTTTTGGTTTTGGTTTTCATGAATAGTAGATCAAAACAAGTTTACTTTATTTCTATGTATAATAGATATGTTCTAGATATACATACATGCTTTAAACTTACTAGACAAACTTATTTTGACTATCCTATTCATGTATTGATAATCAAGTTTGATAAAAATACAAGTTTTGTTTTTGATAAAATTTGCAAGACTAAAAAATGAATTGATATGATTGATATATGTCTTGAAATTTTTATCACTTGTTTGTGTTTCAATATAAAATGTTAAAACAAGTTTTATGAGATTTTCAGAAAAGATAAAAGATTTTTATAAAATATTTTTCCCAGTTTTTCTGACCCAGATTTCTGCTGCAGGCTTCAATCAGTCGACTAAGTCAACTGACCTAGTCGACTTGGCTGAAGTCGGTCGACCGGGCCGGTCGACCGACGTGTACAAATCTGTGCACGTTTGGAGACACTGGGACGGTCGACCGTCCGGGTCGACCGAGTCTGAGAGCAGTGCTCTCTGTTTGTTTGGGTCGACCGTGCCGGTCGACCGTGGTTGCCCAACGGTCACATTTTAGACCGTTGGCGGTCGACCGGGCCGGTCGACCGTCAGCCTGTCAGGCTGCCACATCAGCCTAACGGCTAGTTTTCTGATGGAGGTATAAATACCCCATCTCTTGGGCTGTTTTGACAAGACTTTTGATAGGAAAATTTTCAGAGTTTGTTTAGTGTTTAAACAAGTTTTCAAAAGAGTTTTTGAGCTAAAAAGATTTCATCTTTCTTGTTTTGGGTTTTTGGAAAATCAAAGAAAATAGGAATTTGGGATATTTGTTTTGGTTTTCATTCTCTATCTTTTACAAGAGTTTTCCCAAGTATTTTCTTTGTTGCTTGTTTCCAAAAACACCTTGATTTCCACACTTGAGCTATATCTTCTATCCTAATCTATTTAGGATCTTGTTTTGTGGAAAAAGAAAAAGGAAAGAGGTTTGTGGTTGAAAGAGACCACCTATTGTAAACCCTTGATTTCTAGGTTGCTCCCTCTTTGGTAGAGGTTGAGGTTGTGTAATTGGGTTGTTGGTTTGCTCCCTCTAGTGAGAGGTGGAGTTTGGTTGTAAACCCTCTTCGGTAGAGGTGTTGTGGTTGTTTGGCTACGGGCCTACCCCTCGGTTGTGAAGTAGTTGTTTGAGAGAGGAGTTTGGTACTCCTAGAGTTGTAACAAATCCTCTTCGGTAGAGGTTCCCTCAGTGGGAGATAGTGGATTGGAAATCCTATACGGTGGTGTAGGCGGGGATGTAGAGCTAGGGGCTCGAACCTCGAAACATATTCTTGTGTTTGCGTTTGATCCAATATCTCTCAACTCTCTCTCTTTAATTTGTGCAAAGCATAATTCATATTACCATATCATATCATATTTGCTTGTGTTGAGCATAACTCATATTGTCATATCATATCTATTTGCTTGCATTGTGCCTTACATAATTCATATTGTTATATCATCTTATATGCTTGGTTGTTTTGTGTGTGCCTCACTTGTACTTAATCAACAAGAGCTTCACATAGCACCTCAACCCATTCAAGGGGAATCAAGAGGAGTTAGTCCAGAGCCCTTCACGGGGAATTCGGCTACACTTGTTGATTATATTAAGTGTGTTGCATAATTTGCATTAGCTTCCGCATTTAGCGCATATAGTTCACTAGATTAGCACTTACACCTATTCACCCCCCCTCTAGGTGTTTTTCAATTGGTATCAGAGCTAGTACTTCTGATACTTAGGCTTAACATCCTAGGAGTGAGATCCATTTATTTGCTAATCTTGTTTGCATTTGTTGTTTGCACACATTTAGTTTGCCCTCATGGATAGCCCTCTTATGTTTGACATTTCTAGACTTGAGATTTGGAAGGTTATGATGAGTAGCTATTTGAAGACCCTAGGTTTGCATGTCTTTCTTGCGGCCACCAAGAAATGCTATCTTGGAGATCGCAATCATATAGGGGCCAATGCATTAGCCCTTGAGGCTATTAGAAGCACATTATCTAAAATTATCTTTTACGTATTTCTAACATTGATTCCGCCTTTGCAGTGTGGAATTTGTTGACAACCACCACCACCTCCGAGCTTCAATTGCCAAATCAACCGGAGGAGTCTAGTGGAGAATCCGACTCTCAATGCTTAATGGTCCAAGGGAATGACTCCTTTGAGGTACATTCGGAATCTCAACTAGATAGTAATGATTGTGCTAGTTCTTCAATGATTATGTTGATCCCCATGCTTTAAATGAAAAACTTTCAATTGTTTGTGAAAAATTAATAGAAAAATATAATTTGTTGAAAAAGAAGAGTCTAGGAATTGAAAAAGAAAATAAGAGTTTGCATGCTAGACTTAACAATATTTTGCAAGAGAAGGTTGAGGTCTATAATGAAAGGGATTCATTGAGATCTCAATTAGAACTTGCACTAAAAGAAAAAAAAGTTTTAAAATCTAAAAATGATTGTGAAACTCTTGTGAAAAATAATGATGTTTTGTCTTCAAAATTGATTTTGTTTTAAAAGAGAATGTTACTTTGAAAATAAAATTATTTCTATTTCAAATGATTTAAATGTTTGTTTAAAGAAATATTGTTTTGCAAAATAAGATTGATGCACATGTTGTCATGCTAGGGTAGTATCACACACTTCACCTATTGCATGCCACACTTCTTCTTCTAAGATTAATGATGAATTTGTTTGCTTAAGAAGAAGGTTGATTGTTTGGGCTCCACTATGAGCCAATGTGCCATGAACCACTCACGTTTGGAAACTTTGGTTCGAAAGAAACAAGTTCCATCCTTTATGCATGCACACCCTCCACGGCATACACATGCTCCTCACGGACACCATCACACGTATGCTCATGTGTACACTTGTACACATTGTGGACGTAAGGGCCACCTTACTAAATTTTGCTTTGATAGATTACATACTCCTAATTTAGCAAAGAATTTTGTTGGGTTAGAGAAGGTACTAACCCCCATGGACCCAAGAAGATATGGGTACCAAAGACCACCCTCCTATTATTTTTGATGTAGGTGTGGGCTCTCACATGACGTGAGAGTGATGACACCTTGGAGTGGATGCGTTCCGAGCTTAAAGGAAATCATTTGGATGCATCACTTTCAAGGGAAGATTTGGTGGAGAGGACCACCATGTTTTGGAGACAAGGAGAGTTGCTTCTTCGGTTTTGATAACAATCCTTTACTCCCATTTATTGTTTACATGCTTTCCATTTCATTATTTATAGTATGTTTTTTATGTCTATGGATTAGTATGTAAATACCATGTTTATTAGATCCTTAATATACATGTATAGTATTTGAGACACACATGCTTATATGAACCCATACTTAGTGTTCTCACTTTTGTTTAAGCTATAATGTACATCATGAATCTAATTCATGTGAATTTACATAGTAATCATGTTTTAGTTTTATCATGATGATTTTTATATTGTGTTTTGATGCTTCATGCTAAGATTACTTGTTTAGATGTTAGTTTTCATTAAGACTAGGATTTATACTTGTGCATATAGTGGGCCACAAATAAATCTATATATGTTGGGCTTGATTGCTTATTTGAACCATTAGATGAACTAGTATAGTCTAGTTTTGATGATTCATACATTTCAAAATTGTATTCCATTTTTGGATTTGTTTTATGAGTTTTCACTTCATGTATATGTTTGTATTACCAAACTTTAAGATATACATGTATACCTCTTGAGTCATTTGCCTTTCATGCAAATCTATATATGAACTCAATTGTGTTTAGGGATATGTATGTATACTTATTGTGTTGACAATTCATACATATACCTTGAAATGAAATTCGTTTTGGTGAAGATTTAGTTTGATTTTGTGTATAATTGTTTAACTTCATGTATATGTCTATCTTGTCCAAACTATTAGATATACATGTTTATCCTTTTGAGCCACGTGCATTCATGCATATATAATTTGTGGACTCTTTATGTTTTGGATATGTATGCATACTTTAGTTTGTATTAGACATACATATGCCTTGAAGATTAAATAGTTTAGATGATTTTTTATGTTTTCATGTTAAGGAAATTGAGCTTAATGAAAAATTTTCATGATTATGATATTCACACTTTATTTGTACACTCACATTTATTGCTTGCTCATGTTTTGTTTTCATGAGTCATATTTATGCCTAATTGGATTAGAGTGTTGATTATCATGTGGATTTCATGTTTTATGAAAATCTTTTTGTTTTATTCCTTACTTGAAGGATTTCGTACTAGTTAACAAAAATTTCCATTTTAACTAGTTCGTATTCTTCACTTTGGTAGATTTTTTCAAACGTTCTCTATTTTCAAATCTATTTTTGAAAACCCCTACCCTTTACGGGAGGTTGGATGGGAGTCCATGCCTTATATGTTTATATTGAAAATCATTTTAAACTTGTGCATGAGATGGGAGGTAGTTATATGAGTTATACCATGCTTTTATTGTTATGTCAATTGGTATCATTGAACTCTTTCAATTGGTATCATTTTGATCTTTTTGTATACTCATATGTTTATTGTGTATGTATATTTTCAATTGGTATCATCTATTAGTGATTGGTACTCATTTTATTTCATACACATATACTTGTTTTATTTGTACTATTATATTTCTATATCTTAAGCACAAATCTTGTTTATGCTAGAGCTTGAGCTTCACTTTATTTCAATTGATTTAGTTTTCAATTGGTATCTTATTTCAAGCCTATGCATAGTTTGTGTTGGTATTTCATAAAGGGGGAGAAAATTCGATTTTCATATTTCAATTGGTATTTAGTTTTCCACTCCCTTACTTTATGATAGAAAATAGTCATTTCAATTGTTTATATAACTTAAAAGGAAAAATACTATCTTTTGATATCAAGATGTTTTGTGTTTTAAATTGGTATCTAAAAATTTTGTTTAAAGAAAATATTCAAAAGTTTTGATTTATATTGACTATATGCAAGGAGAGCTTAACATCTCTTCTACATATAGATTCATGATGAGTGTATCTTGTATTGAAGAGCTTAACATCTCTTCTTTATGTGGTACACGTGTGTAGGGGGAGCTTCACATCTCCTCTTATACATTACATAATGTGTGTTATGTGAATTAGGGCTTAACATCCCTCCTTCATGTAATGCATATGTGTAGGGAAGCTAACTTAGCGTCTTCCTCTTCATGAATGTATATAGCATATAACATTTATTGATCTTTGTTTATTTTCAATTGATATCAAGATGCTTCATTGACATATTTTTCTATTGATATCATGTTGTTTAAAGTCACCCCTTATTGGCCTTGTTTTTTGCTTTTAGACAAAAAGGGGGAGACATTGTTTTATTGTTTTGATTGACAAAAGGGGGAGAAAGATTTTTACCCCTCATTTTATTGTTTTGATTGTTTACCCCTTTGTTGATGATTGACAAAAAGGGGAGAATTATTTGAGAGTTTAACATGCATATAAAACACAATTATTTTATGCATGATTGGTACATGTTTATATATGCATACTTATGTTTTTGCATATATTAAGTTTTATTGGTATCTAGAGCATCTAGTGTTTTTGTTAATGTTTTGTTAATTTAATTAGTATCTATAGCTTCTAGAACAGTTTTTATGCATGTTGATGCATACATGTTTATGTACATTCATTGCATATCTTTTGTTTATTTGTTTATGCATGAGTTAAGGGGAGCTTCTTTGAAGCTTAACTTTAATCCATGCATATATAACTCCATGAGTTTTGTCATCATCAAAAGGGGGAGATTGTTGGCCCAAAGGCCTTCCACCCTAGTTTTGATGATGATTAACTCATGTAGTTATGTTTACTAATAATCTTGTGTTGTTTAAGTTTCAGATCATTAACCAAGATGTTAGTTGTGATTAGCTTCAACAAAGGTGTTTAGAAGCTTTTCTTAGTGATTCCAGGCCAAAGCATCAAGATCATACCTTGCCTAGCTCATGGATCACGGTGTTTGTGGATCGAGTCACCTTGAAGATGAAGATCGTCAAGAAGACTTAGGTATCCATAGTTTAGTGTGTTTAGATCCATTTGTAAAGCTTAGTATAGTTGATATGCTCAAGTGCACAAACACACACGTTTTTATGTTTTGGTTTTGGTCTTCATGAATAGTAGATCAAAACAAGTTTACTTTATTTCTATGTATAATAGATATGTTCTAGATATACATACATGCTTTAAACTTGCTAGATAAACTTATTTTGACTATCCTATTCATGTATTGATAAATCAAGTTTGATAAAAATACAAGTTTTGTTTTTGATAAAATTTGCAAGACTCAAAAATGAATTGATATGATTGATATATGTCTTGAAATTTTTATCACTTGTTTGTGTTTCAATATAAAATGTTAAAACAAGTTTTATGGGATTTTCAGAAAAGATAAAAGATTTTTATAAAATATTTTTCCCAGTTTTTCTGACCCAGATTTCTGCTCCAGGCTTCAATCAGTCGACTAAGTCAACTGACCTAGTCGACTTGGCTGAAGTCGGTCGACCGGGCCGGTCGACCGACGTGCACAAATCTGTGCACGTTTGGAGACACTGGGACGGTCGACCGTCCGGGTCGACCGAGTCTGAGAGCAGTGCTCTCTGTTTGTTTGGGTCGACCGTGCCGGTCGACCGTGGTTGCCCAACGGTCACATTTTAGACCGTTGGCGGTCGACCGGGCCGGTCGACCGTGGTTGCCCAACGGTCACATTTTTAGACCGTTGGCGGTCGACCGGGCCGGTCGACCGTCAGCCTGTCAGGCTGCCACATCAGCCTAACGGCTAGTTTTCTGATGGAGGTATAAATACCCCATCTCTTGGGCTGTTTTGACAAGACTTTTGACAAGAAAATTTTCAGAGTTTGTTTAGTATTTAAACAAGTTTTCAAAAGAGTTTTTGAGCCAAAAAGATTTCATCTTTCTTGTTTGGGTTTTTGAAAAATCAAAGAAAATAGGAATTTGGGATATTTGTATTGGTTTTCATTCTCTATCTTTTACAAGAGTTTTCTCAAGTATTTTCTTTGTTGCTTGTTTCCAAAAATACCTTGATTTTCACACTTGAGCTATATCTTCTATCCTAATCTATTTAGGATCTTGTTTTGTGGAAAAAGAAAAATGAAAGAGGTTTGTGGTTGAAAGAGACCACCTATTGTAAACCCTTGATTTCTTGGTTGCTCCCTCTTTGGTAGAGGTTGAGGTTGTGTAATTGGGTTGTTGGTTTGCTCCCTCTAGTGAGAGGTGGAGTTTGGTTGTAAACCCTCTTCGGTAGAGGTGTTGTGGTTGTTTGGCTACGGGCCTACCCCTTGGTTGTGAGGTGGTTGTTTGAGAGAGGAGTTTGGTACTCCTAGAGTTGTAACAAATCCTCTTCGGTAGAGTTCCCTCGGTGGGAGATAGTGGATTGGAAATCCTACACTGTGGTGTAGGCGGGGATGTAGAGCTAGGGGCTCGAACCTCGAAACATATTCTTGTGTTTGCGTTTGATCCAATATCTCTCAACTCTCTCTCTTTAATTTGTGCAAAGCATAATTCATATTGCCATATCATATCATATTTGCTTGTGTTGAGCATAACTCATATTGCCATATCATATCTATTTGCTTGCATTGTGCCTTGCATAATTCATATTGTTATATCATCTTATATGCTTGGTTGTTTGTGTGTGCCTCACTTGTACTTAATCAACAAGAGCTTCACATAGCACCTCACCCATTCAAGGGAATCAAGAGGAGTTAGTCCAGAGCCCTTCACGGGGAATTCGGCTACACTTGTTGATTGTATTAAGTGTGTTGCATAATTTGCATTAGCTTCTGCATTTAGCGCATATAGTTCACTAGATTAGCACTTACACCTATTCACCCCCCTCTAGGTGTTTTTTCAACAAGATCTACAAAATGGAAAATACAAAGAGGAAGAAGAAGAAAAATCACACTACACTACCTAAACTACAAAATGGAAAATGAGAACTACTCTAAACCTTGCATATCTCCCTTCTGCAAACTCCAGAGGCGTATTTATAGGCACCAGCGAAGAGGGGGGCAGGGGACAAGATGTGACTCAAAACGGCGTGCGCGGCGCGGCCGCATTGCCGCGGAAACGCGGCAAATGCCGCTTTTCCGCGGCAGTCCTTGGGCGGCGCCGCGCGCGTTACCCTGTTGTCCCCCTGTCGGCTAAAGCTCCCAGTTTTGGTTTTACAGCCCTGGTTTTGACAGAATCAGTTCTCTAGGTCAATAGCTATTTAATACCCCTTTAATCACCAATTAAATGGTGATTTGGGTCTTCTTCTTCATTTGAACACCATTGACCTAGGATCAAGCAAGCAAGGTATTATTAGCAGAATTTATTTATCAAATAAATGTGAGATGTGATGAAAATTATGCAAAATTAGAGACTAATCAATCTATATGACGAATATAAAAACAAACATTGCATGTTAACCGGTAAATATATATATAACAGTGATTCATGAACATGCTATACTAGGGTCATGTGTAACAGTGATGTGTAAACATGCTGGGTACCGAGCATCCATGTAACGATGATAACAATAATATGGAATGCGGTATTCCGTGAATTGGTGTATCCGTGTACCAGTGGAACATATATGTGTAGCAATAATCCGTGTAACATATCTGTGTATCACTAGTACATGTAATACCAGTGGTCAATGTATAATGTAATCCTATGTCCAGTGAACTACAGTAGTCGTGTACTGATGATACCAGTGCATGAAATAACGGTGTCTAGCATTCATGTCTAGTGACAGTGTAGTGTCCGAGAGTATCTGTGGATCAGTGTACATGTAACGTAACTGTGATACAATACATGACATAATAGTGTCCAAGAATATGGTGAAATAGTGGCCCGGATGTCAATGGTACATGAACATGACATAATAGACATCCAGTGTCACAATCAAGGGTCATGTGTAACAGTGATGTGTAAACATGCTGGGTACCGAGCATCCATGTAACGATGATAACAATAATATGGAATGCGGTATTCTGTGAATTGGTGTATCCGTGTACCAGTGGAACATATATGTGTAGCAATAATCCGTGTAACATATCTGTGTATCACTAGTACATGTAATACCAGTGGTCAGTGTATAATGTAATCCCATATCCAGTGAACTACAGTAGCCGTGTACTGATGATACCAGTGCATGAAATAACGGTGTCTAGCATTCATGTCTAGTGACAGTGTAGTGTCCGAGAGTATCTGTGGATCAGTGTACATGTAACTTAACTGTGATACAATACATGACATAATAGTGTCCAAGACTACGGTGAAATAGTGGCCCGAGTGTCAGTGGCTGTGTAGGTATGTTGACTGTGCCCGAGCTGTCTATGTCAGTATTTATTGTTATTATTCGTACATCACCTATATTTATATTAATCAGGAAATACCTTACAATATTCTAGGTTATTCCTATTAAAATGAGTTTACAATTATTACCGTGTTTTATCCATAATCAAGATCTATTACTGAAAGCAATCAATCAATTTCACTAAACATGATAAAAAGAGAATTTATAAAAGAAAAACACTCACAACTAGCCATGAGAAGGTAGCTCTCTTTCCCACGATCGCAACGGATCCAGAATCGGCAAAATCGGAGTACAGATGCTCCAGATATCGCCCGAATACTAAAAGTAATAAAAATGGGTTAAATATGTAATAAAAATAATTCAAATGCAAATACTGAAATGTAACAGGGGGTTTTCTGTAATTTACCTTTATTGGGTTTTGAATGCTGGTTTGGGCTGTTAACGGGTCGGGTCCAGATCCACAACCCATACCCAATTAACTTAAGTGAATGGGTTAATGGGTTTATAAGGTTAACGGGTTATTGGGTTTCAATTTAACCCAATAGGGTTAATGGGTTTGGGTTCTACCCAAACCCACAAAGAACAACAGTAGCGGCAGCAGCTGTCTCTGTTGCTGCTGCCTGCTAGCCGGCCGGCCAACCAAGCGGGTCGACGGCAAGGGCGACCCGCCAGACCTGGTCGCCGGTGGCGGAGGGGGAGAGAGAGAAGAAAGAACATGAAGAAAAAGAAGAAGAAAGAAAAAGAAGAAGAAAAGGGGAAGAAGAAAAGGGAGGGGCGGCGGTGGTGCCGGCCGGCTTGGGCGCGGCCGCCGGCGGCGCCGGCGGCGGCCTGCGGCCTGGCCTAGTCGCTGGCAACGGGTCAGGCCCCCCTTTTGGGTCTGCACAGAGAGAGGGAGAGAGATAGTGAGAAGAGAAGAAAGAGAAAGATAGAGAGAGGAGAGAGAGTTGAGAGAGAAAGGGTTTTGAGAGAGTTTTAGAGAGAGAGATTTTTATAGGAGAGAGAGGGAGAGGCGGTGGAAAAATGGGGGTGGAGGAGGCTTCGGGAAGAAAGGAGAAGAAAAGAAAAGGGAAATTAAAAAAATAATATTTTATTATTATTTATATTGGTCCAATATTCGACCAGTTCCGAACGTGCCCAAAAATTACAGAGAATAGAAAATATTATCTTGAGATATAATATGAAAACGGTTTGAAGAAATTCAATCTGGTTTACAAATTAAAATTTCTGAAAGGTATTGCCAATATTAGGCAACACCGGGTTGGCCCGATTTTCGATAAATTCAGAAAAATCTCCAAAAATAGCCTAACATAGATCATATGATTCTAAGATACAAGATTAAAGTGGATTCTCAAAATATAACTCCATTTGTGAATTAAAAATCGGAGAGCCGATTATCGTGTCGGTCGACGCCGACTACGGAGATTTTCCAAAATAATCCAGAAAAATTTCAGAAAATCCTGAAAAATCTACAATATGGAACCATAATATCTAAAACTAAAATTGGCTCAATCTGACTACCAGGAAAGGCAAAATAACTTTATACGTCGGATCGAGTACTGATACGGTGATATGTACACAAGGATCAGGGGTTACAGTTCTTGTTTAGGTGGTAAAGTGTTTCTAGTTAACGTAGCTGAATTTGTGTCTCTCGACCACACTTGCATACAAACTTACTACCACAAAAAGCTTAAAATCAGTAAAAAAATCAACCACACCTATTCTAAAGGAAACTTGGACCTATACAACTCCTAACTGGTTGATTGTCCACAGGAGATATAATGCAGACTCTGATCACAAGCTAATCAGCCAGATTAGGGCAAGATTGGTGGAAGGTATCCGCGCAAAAGTGACGGGCCTAATTAAGCCAACCACTAGCCTTCGGGGTTCGCGCCTTACCCTGTCCTTTGACACTGATTTGGTAGGAGTCAAATTCAACACCTTCCCCTTAGGATAATCTCCTAATGAGTTCGAGATGTCCCTAAGACCAATGTCTATCAGATTTTAAATTAGGCTTAGGTTGTGCATGATTGGAGATGGTTTATGGTCTAAGAAAGGGTAATGACCTTCCCACCTATCTTTTGTTGGGTTTTGCTCTTAAAAATATTTTAATGGAAAGTGTGCAAGATATAGAAAAGTAGCATTCAACAAGCAAATAATCACTTAAGAATGTTTCATAAGGTATATGCTATGCATACATACCATGTGATTATAACACAATATTGCATATTTTATCACATAATCCCCATGCATATTACAAATAAATACATAATTTTTACTAATCTTCTCTACATATTTGCAGGTACACACTCTCAAGGAGATAAAGCAAATAATCACTTTAATTAACACTAATTAAAGTGATTAAATCCAAGATTAAGATAAAGCCAAATTTGAATCCAAGATCCAGAGAGATCCGCGCAACAACCCAAGATTCTAGAAGGCCACGTGGCTAACAACCTCGTAACAACTTCACACCAGAAATCTGTTAGCCACAGACTCTCAACGGCCGCGCCTTGCCGCCCGGGCGCGGCAATCCTGGGGCCGTTGAGCCCCAGATTTTGCGCCAACAGACTGGGTTCTGGATCCTTCTCCTGGAGGCTATAAATACCTGCACCTGGCCTGCGAGCAAAGACTGAACAGAGAAGAGAGAGAGATTAGTGTAAAGCTTTGTAATTTTGTTTTTCTCTAGGATTTTTGTAGCTCTCTATGATCTTCTTCTCCCTAGATTTCATTGCAAGAGAGAGTTGTATGAGAGAGAGAGCTTGTATCATCAAGGAGTGACAACTTGAAGCTATGCAAGGATTGATCCATTCTCTACTTCTCTACTTGAGCTTGATTCTAATTTGATTGCTTTCTTTACTTGCTTTGTTTACTTTCTTGCAATTTAATTCATGCTTTGTTTTTCTTTTGTAATGGCTTGTAGCTAATTCTTTCTCATGTACTAGCTAACCACTAGCCTTGCCATCTTCACCAACTCATGGGTGATCGCCTTACTTCATCTTGCAAGTTGGATGGTCTTCTCTTCTCCGATGAGTTAAACCACCCGTCATCATAGTGAGAAAGTAATTAGATCAACACGCAAGACGAAATCTACGCCGATGGAGTGACAACATGAGGCACGCCTTCACTATCACGGAGTTTGGTAAGCTTTGGTAAGGTAGCAAGGTAAGCTAGTCTTGGTTTGCTTCTTTCCTAGCAATTCTATTCTTGATCTCTTTTCCATTCTCATCATGAACAATTCTTCCACTTCTTGCATTTCTTGTTCCATGTTTTATTGATTCTTTTAAGCAAAGAAGACACTTCGTTTACTCTTCTCACCACGATTCGTAACGCTTCCATCGCTAGCTCTCCCTGAGGTTCGACACGGTATAGCTCTACGCTATAACGGAGACAAGAAAAGGTTGTATTGAACTTTATACATACATAGCACCAAGGTAAATTCTAAACAACATTTACATACCCTTTCCCGTTTCAATCAAAATTTTTGGCGCCGTTGCCGGGGAGAGCAACGGATTTTCTTTAAAGTGAGAAACTAAACGAATTTTCTTCTCTGTTGCAGGTTACAGGTTGAAGAAACAAAAAAACTTTGCATAGCAGTGACATATAAGTGACTCTGGGCCTCTGCTCTCGAAAGCAGAGACCAGAAGTCCTCTGACTTGCCGCGTTCCCACGGCAAAAGCCGCGCAGGCGCGGCAAGAAAGAGATAACTACTGACAAATTTTCTGCAGGGGCTCTGATTCTGCAAAATACATTTTCTGCTATATTTGAATTCCTGTATTCTTCACCTGATATCTGCTAATTTAAACAACAGTAAAAAATTGATTGAAATTGTTAAAATTGATTAGACATTTGCATTTTTAGGCACGTGTTTTTCAATTCTTTACTTTTACTATTGAAGAGTGCTGGAGGCAAGGTACGTTTCGCATTGCATATAGACTAGGAATCATCTCTTGCTTGATTTTCATGCTTTGAGTGAATCTTAGTGATATTTCTTGTACACTTGCACAAATCAATTTTAAGGGCATAACCCATAAATAAGATAAGGTGGGGGAGTTCATTACCCTTTCCTTAGCCCGAAAATCATTTTCCCAAGCACTCACTAACCCAAGCCTAATTTAATAAAAAAAATAGACGTTGGCCCTAGGGACATCTCAGACTCATCTAGGAGATTATCCTAAGGGGGAAAAGTGTTGGAAATAGACTCTTGCAAAATCAGTGTCTAGGAAAAGGATTGAGGGCCGAAAGCCCGAAGGTTGCTGGTTACTTAATTAAGGAACGTCTCTGACGGAAAACCTCCCACCAACCTTGCCCTTCCCTGGCTGATTAACTTGTGGTCTACGTCTACACTAAACCTCCCGTGGACGATCTAATCAGTTAGGAGTCGTCTAGGTCTAGGTCAACCATTCTTTTGGCTTGGTTTTGATTTTTTTTCTTTTTGTTTGTTGTTTGATTTTTTCTTTTTGTTTGTGATTTTTTGTGTGATATGGCTTACAATTACAATTCTTTCCATCCTAATAATAATCCATATTTCACACCATCTCCATATTCGGATAATTCCAACCGGTGTTTTACAATATGAACCAACCAAATACACCGGGTTGGCCTTATCCGAATCAATATGACCCATACCCCCCATCTAATAACTATAATTTCCATAATATTTCAACTCTTCACCGAGTAATTGGGGATTCCAGTCCCCCGAGTTTAATTATCAACCTCCTTGTCCACCATATTCACCAAGTCCACAATATCCACAATATTCATTTCCAGAATCCGCTTCATATACTCCTTTTTCTGAACCACCAATTGAAGAAAAATCTGAGTTACTAAGGAGTTTAGAAGCTAATCTTCAGAGGGCCGAGCAACAACTTCCAGAACCATTTGCCTCTCCAATTCCACAGTATTTTCAAGAGTCTTACTCACTTTCACCTTTTCCTAATGAACAACCATTTGCCTTGGAAACGAGTAAAGATCTCTTATGTGAGTCCACTTTTCCATCACCACACATTTTTGACTCACAATTTCATCACCAATTCCAAGACAACACTTCATCTTTTCATCAAAACAATGAAATCATCAATTATGGAAAGATGCTTGAAGACATGACTCATGCTCAAATGCTAGAAATCGTGACTTAGATTTGATGATCCAAACTCTTCATTCTCATCCTATTTCTAATGTCACTAGCCACTCTGTTAAAACCAAAGAGTCATGTAGTCATGGAAATCTAGATTCAATTTCAGCACACTCACCTGAACTTGTCCAAACTTCAAATCCTATTGACATTTTGGCAAGTTTTTCATTTCCTAAAATTGAACTTGTCCAAACGTCAAATCCCATTGACATTTGGCAAGTTTTTCATCTCCTAAACCTGAACTTGTCCAAACTACAGATCCAATTGACATTTTGGCAAGTTTTCTATTTCCTGAAATTGAACTTGAACATGATCCTGAACTTCCACTTGATGATTCAATTTTCCTTCCTGATTCAATTATGACTCCGGTGTCTTCACCTGATTTCACTTCATTTCCCGAGTCAGTATTGGATCCAGTGCCAATCCATTTTGAAAGTGAATCACCAATCTTTGATGATCATAGTGAGCTTGACCAATTCCATACTTTTGAAAGTCCCATTGATAAATTGGCAAGTTCACATTTTTGTGGAATTGAATTACATGAGGAATATGATCTTGAACCCCAACTTCGTGATTCAATCCTTTTTCCTGATTCAATAATGACTCCAGTATCTTTACCTGACTTTAATCCTTTTCCGAAGTCGACATTGGATCTCTTCCCAATTCATAATGAAGTTGAATCACTCATCTTTAAGGATCATATTGAACTTGCCAAATTCCTTACTTTTGAAAGTTCCATTGACAAATTGGCAAGTTTCCCATGTATTGAACTACATATGGAATGTGACCTAGAATCTCATAATCTCTTTACTTCTGAAACTGATTGTACAATTCTAGTGGAAGATATTGACTTAAGTTTCGAAGAATTGTATGGTGATGAACTAGAATTTCTAAATATTGGAAGTAAAGAGATATCACCCATATTAGGTCACATCCCATTGTTGGAAACTGAATGTGGACTTGAGTTTCTATTTCTTGACTTGGACCCAATTTCTGAACTCACTTCGACTCCTGAACCATCACTTGATTTAAATCACCTTCCTGAGTCGGTACTAGTTCCTGTCCTTCCTGAGTCCAAGTCAACTGTTCTATCATTCCATACACCATTCTGGGACAAGGATCTTGATAAATTTGACTCTGAAATTATTTTAAAATTTGGAAATTAGATGGGGTCATGTACATAATAAAAATCTTCCATGCATACATCATTCTTGTGGGTCATATTCTTGAAATTTCTGGTGGGTTCCTCAAAACCCAAAGAAAGATGATTGGGCCATGTTTCGTGGACCAATCAGACCACCACCGGAACCACCACCTTAAGGTAATTTTTTCCTTCCCTCTTCATTTTTGTTTCATGCATACATATATCATGATGCATTGAGGACAATGCATGAAATAAGTGTGGGGGAGGGTTTACTAACTTAAAGTTTTTAGATTTTATTTCTTTTACACTTCTTTTAATAAATAAAAATAAAAAATAATAAAAAATATAAAAATAAAAACTTTTTGAAATAAGAGACAAAGTTTAGATCTATTTTAAGAAAATTAAGATGTATCTTAGAAATTAAGAAAGCCTTAATTATGACATCTTAAACCTAGTTGAAATAATAGATCCTGTTTGAGATTATAGGCTAAGTAAGTAAAATTGGTGAGATATTTTTATCTTGAATTTTTTGCCTTAGATAATATGCACTTTACACTTACACATTTCTTGGGATGGAAACAAAGACCAAAATGCCATATAAATAAAAAAGAGAAAAAGAAAAAAAATATATATATATAAATAAAAGATCACTTATTAAGCTGGATAACTATGCCTCAAGAAGCATGGTTACTCACGCCTAACGGTGATCTCACTTATTAAGCTGGATAATTGTGCCTCAAGAAGCATGATTATTCACGCCTAACGGTGATTATAAATAATCCCCTTTAGTTTTGTGGCCTTTTTTACTCGAGACCTTAATCCCGAGGGATGTTTTCTCATCTGGTGCCCTAAGACCGACTGGTTTGGGAGTCATCGGTTAAAGACTCGTTACAAGGGTGAACTAGAAAGCCTAAACTAAGGGAAGAAAAAAGAGAAAAAAATATATATATATAAATAAATAAATGGCTTGATGGTTGGAGTTGAAATCCCAGAAATCTTCACTGTCACGGTATGCATATTATCTAGGTTTTATGAAAGATAAAGTATTCAATCCAATTTTGAATTCTTACCTTAATTGAAAACAAGATCTTGCATGGAGACAAAGTTTAAGGAAGAATGATTATAGGTGGACTTATGACCTAGGATCACTTATATTTTTGCAAAAATAGTTCGTAAACATGTCTCTTGTTCAAAATGTGTTTTCAAAACACTAACATTTGTCTTCTTTCTTTATGGATTTTGTGGGTGCAATCCGCTGAAAACCCTCAGGAGACAACACTCCTCCTCTAGGGTAACCTAGAGGTTTAACGGCTTGTTGCACACTCTCAGTGCAATCGCGTCACCTGCGAAAGTGGTGTAATAAAATTTGTAGTATAGTTTTTCTTTTCTTTTCTTTGTTTTGCTCGGGACGAGCAAAAGAATAAGTGTGGGGGTGTGATTATAACACAATATTGCATATTTTACCACATAATCCCCATGCATATTACAAATAAATACATGATTTTTACTAATCTTCTCTACATATTTGCAGGTACACACTCTCAAGGAGATAAAGCAAATAATCACTTTAATTAACACTAATTAAAGTGATTAAATCCAAGATTAAGATAAAGCCAAATTTGAATCCAAGATCCAGAGAGATCCGCGCAACAACCCAAGATTCTAGAAGGCCACGTGGCTAACAACCTCGTAACAACTTCACACCAGAAATCTGTTAGCCAACAGACTCTCAACGGCCGCGCCTTGCCGCCCGGGCGCGGCAATCCTGGGGCCGTTGAGCCCCAGATTTTGCGCCAACAGACTGGGTTCTGGATCCTTCTCCTGGGGGCTATAAATACCTGCACCTGGCCTGCGAGCAAAGACTGAACAGAGAAGAGAGAGAGAGATTAGTGTAAAGCTTTGTAATTTTGTTTTTCTCTAGGATTTTTGTAGCTCTCTATGATCTTCTTCTCCCTAGATTTCATTGCAAGAGAGAGTTGTATGAGAGAGAGAGCTTGTATCATCAAGGAGTGACAACTTGAAGCTATGCAAGGATTGATCCATTCTCTACTTCTCTACTTGAGCTTGATTCTAGTTGATTGCTTTCTTTACTTGCTTTGTTTACTTTCTTGCAATTTAATTCATGCTTTGTTTTCTTTTGTAATGGCTTGTAGCTAATTCTTTCTCATGTACTAGCTAACCACTAGCCTTGCCATCTTCACCAACTCATGGGTGATCGCCTTACTTCATCTTGCAAGTTGGATGGTCTTCTCTTCTCCGACGAGTTAAACCACCCGTCATCATAGTGAGAAAGTAATTAGATCAACACGCAAGACGAAACCTACGCCGATGGAGTGACAACATGAGGCACGCCTTCACTATCACGGAGTTTGGTAAGCTTTGGTAAGGTAGCAAGGTAAGCTAGTCTTGGTTTGCTTCTTTCCTAGCAATTCTATTCTTGATCTCTTTTCCATTCTCATCATGAACAATTCTTCCACTTCTTGCATTTCTTGTTCCATGTTTTATTGATTCTTTAAGCAAAGAAGACACTTCGTTTACTCTTCTCACCACGATTCGTAACGCTTCCATCGCTAGCTCTCCCTGAGGTTCGACACGGTATAGCTCTACGCTATAACGGAGACAAGAAAAGGTTATATTGAACTTTATACATACATAGCACCAAGGTAAATTCTAAACAACATTTACATACACCTTTCCCGTCTCGATCACCATGTCTCCAGCTTTTCTTCAACAGTAATTGAAATGAAACATAATTAGACAAATGCCTAGAATGCAAGTCTAAACATTTTTTAAAACAATTACAATCAACCAATTACTATTGCATTAAAACAGGATTGTGAGATAATCAAGTGTAAAAACTAGCAATTAAGAAAGCTATTTTTGCAGAGCAATATGTTCTGCAAAAAAGAGTTTTTAGTAGTCCTATAAAAATTACTTTTCTGCTGCAAACTCTTAAAATCCTATTTCTTACTTTCTAAAGTAGGAGTACAGGATCACAAGTCTTCTCTGTAATGCTGAGAACTCAACCTGATTTCTTTAACCCTGAAACAAAATAGCAAACTTGTTAGAACACAAGAATATCGTTCCCTCCCCGATAACAATGTCAAAATTGATTGCTAGAAATTAGAAAATTACCGTGTAGCTTAGTGCTAACGGTCATTTCCATTAGAAGAGATGCGATGCAAGCTTGTCAGTATTTTTGAAAAAATAAGTTTTAGTGTTTATGTTTTTAGATGAAAAAAGAAGATGGAGTGTGAAGAAATGATTTAAAGAAAAATTGAAGATTAGAATAGGTTTTGGAAAAAGTGATTTTTTTTAAGAAGCTTGAGATGTGTGTTTCTTTTATCTAATAAAGAGAGATCCAGGCTCACTATTCTATTATTCAACTATGTGTTGTTCTTTTGAAAGCTAAAGTGCTTCAATGAGATCATAGGCAAAGATTTTAGTCTTGTAAAAAGAGATCACGTAAAACACATAAGATAGTTTTAGAAATCGAACTTCAGTTTTGAAATCTTTCTTTGAGTGAATGTTAAACCATCAAAGGAATAAAGCAAGTATGAAATAAATCAAGTTCTTTTTAAGATCAACTTCAAGAGTTAGTTCAAAGTCTAATCCCATCCTCATGGTCTTCAAGAACACTCGCCAATATGCAAGGTTTAGTCTAGACATTCATATTATTAATTGGGTTCTTTTTTATAGAAATCAATCAAGAAGAAAACTCATAATAGAAGGAGAATATGTAAATCACCTAGAGGGGGGGTGAATAGGTGATAATGCTAATCTAGAACTAAATGTGGAAGCTTAAAACGAAATTTGCAACACACTTAGTACAACACACAAGTGTAGCCGAATTCCCCGTGAAGGGCTCTGGACTAACTCCTCTTGATTCCCCTAAATATGGGTTGAGGTGCTATATGAAGCTCTTGTGGTTAAGTACAAGTGAGGCACACACAAACAACCAAGCATATAATATGAATAGGCAATATGAAATAATGCAAGGCACAACACAAGTATGAATGATATGACAATATGAATAATACAATGCACAATTAAAAGAGAGAGAGAGAGTTAGGAGACAATGGATCAAACGCTAACAACAAGATGTGTTTTGAGGTTCGAGCCCTTAGCTCTACCATCCCCGCCTTCACCACCGTGAAGGATTTCTAATCCACTATACTCCCACCGAGGGAACCTCCACGAGGAGGATTTGTTACAGCAATAGGAGTACCGAACTCCTCTCTCAAAATACCGCCTCACAACGAGGGGTAGGCCCGTAGCCAAACAACCAACAATCCACCTCACATTTGAGGGATACAAACCAACAACCAACTCCACCTCACTAAGAGGGAGTAAACACCAATCTCCACCTCTACCAAACAGGGAGCAAACCAATCACCCGATCAACCTCTACCAAAGAGGGATACAACAAAAGCAAGGGTGTACACTTGGAGGCTCAACAACCTCAAACAATCTCTTTTTTCCACTAAACAAAAGATCCTATAGAATAGGATAGATGATAGCTCAAGTGTGGAAAACAAGTGTTTTGATCAAAGAAAAACTCTTGGGAAAATACCAATAGATATTGAAATGAAGAACAATAAACCAATTTCCAAAAACCTATTTTCTTGTGAAAATAACAAAACACTTAAAATAAATAAGCTGGGATCTTTGGCACTTAAAACTCTTTGAAAACTTGTAAAAACACTTCAGAAAAGTAGGAATTTTTGCTCTTAAAAATCTTGGATAAAACCATGAAGAGGGGGTATTTATAGCCCCAAAACAAAAAACTAGCCGTTAGGCTGATCTGGCAGCCTGACAGGCTACCGGTCGGCCGGCCCAGCTGACCGCCAACGGTCAGAAATGTGACCGTTGGGGCAACCCGATCGACCGCACGGCCGACCGCCCAGATACAGAGAGCAGACTCTCTGATCCGGTCGGCCGCTCGGCCGACCGTCCCTGTGACTGCCAACGTGCACAAGCCTGTGCACGTCGGTCGACTGGCCTTTGGTGCGGTCGACCCGTGCGGTCGGCCGACCTGGCCTGTCAGCCACAATTCTGGGACAGAAGCTGGGGTTAAAAATATTTCTAAAAAAATCTTTTATCTCTTCTAAAATTCCATAAAACTTGTTTTAACATTTTATATTGAAAAATAAACTTGTGATAAATATTTCAAGACAAATATCAAGTATATTGAATCACTTTTGTGTCTTGTAAATTTTATCAAAAACTAAAACTTGTATTTTATCAAACATGAATTTTTCAATAGGAAATCTGATTTTTCCTAAAGCTCATGAGTAGACAAATCAAATAAGTTTGTTTAAGATATGAAGCGTGTATGTATATTGAACACATCTAATATACATAAAAACAAAGTAAACTTGTTTGATCAAACTATTCATGAAAACCAAATCCAAATCATGAAACGTATGTGTGTGCACTTGAGCATATCAACTATTCTAAGCTTTACAAATGGATCTAAACACACTAAATTAAACTAGGATACCTAAGTCTTCTTGACGATCTTCATCTTCAAGTTGACTCGATCCCAAAACCGTGATCCACCGAGTGCAAATGAGTGATCTGAAGCTCGGGCACCGGAATCACCATGTGAGGCTTCCAAACTCATCTTGTTAAAGCAATCACCAACTAGTATCTTGATTAATGATCTGGAACTAAAATCACAAGATTATTATTAAACATAACTACATGAGTTAATCATCATCAAAACTAGAGAGGAAGGCCTCCGGGCCAACAATCTCCCTCTTTTGATGATGACAAAACTCATGAGTTATATATGCATGGATTAAAGTTAAGCTTCAAAGTAGCTCCCTCTTAACTCATGCATAACGAATAAACAATAAATATGCAATGAATATTAAACATGAAACATGAAAACATGCATATCTATGCATAAACAACAAAAGGTTCTAGATACCAATAAAATGTTCAAAAACAAACATGCTCTTAGATACCAATTAAAATTAAACTAAATTAAATTAATATATGCAAAACATAAATATTGAAGTTTTATATATGCATATTAAACTCTCAAATAATTCTCCCCTTTTTGTCAATCATCAACAAAGGGGTAAAAATCAAAACAAAACAAAATCTTCCCTTTTTTTTAATACAAAGAAACAATCAATAAGGGGTAAAAGCAAAACCAAATCAACAAATTTTCTCCCTCTTTTTGTTCGAAACAAAGAATCAACAAAAGGTTAATAAAAATGTTCTCCCCTTTTGTCTAAAACAAAAACAAAAAACAAATAGGGGTGACAATCAATTAAGATATCAATTGAAAATATGTCAAAGTAGCATCTTGATACCAATTGAGAGTAAACATAGATCAATCAACAAATGGTATATGCGATATACATTCATGAAGAGGAAGATGTGAAGCTCCCTACATAGATACATTACATGAAGGGAGGATGATGATAAGCCATAATTCACATAACGTACACTACGCAATGCATAAGAGGAGATGTGAGCTCCCCCTACACACGTGTATCATATAAAGAAGAGATTGTCAAGCTCTTCAATACAAGATACACTCATCATGAATCTATATGTAGAAGAGATGTTAAGCTCTCTTGCATATAGGCAGTACAAATCAAAACTTTGGACATATTCTTTAAACAAAATTTTGAGATACCAATTTTAAAACATTCAAATAAACATCTTGATATCAAAAGAGAGTATTTTTTTCTTTTAAGTATATGATATCATTTAAAATTTTTATTTTCTATCATAAGTAAGGAGTGGAAATACAAATACCAATTGTAAATATGAAAATCAAAATTTCTCCCCCTTTATGAAATACCAACAAAACACATGCATAAGCTTGTTTAAGAATACAATTGAAAGCTAAATCAATTGAAACAAAGTTGAAGCTCAAGCTTTAGCATAAACCCAAAATAGATATATGTATGAAAAATAGATACAATTGAAATTGATATTCTTTGAATTGAAAGCATACATACATACAAACATATATGAGTATACAAGAAAGGTCAAAATTGATACCAATTGAAAGAATTCAATGATACCAATTGAACAACAATAAGATCAAGTGTATACATCATATAACTACCACCCAACCATGTTCAAGTTAAAATGATTTTCAATATAAGGCATACATGAGCATGATCTCCCATCAACCACCCATTGAAGGTAGGGTTTTCAAAAAAAATAGATTTGAAAATAAGCTTTGTTTGAAAAACTCTACCAAATGAAGAATATCGCAACTAGTTATAAGAAAAATTTGTAAAGTAGTACGAAATCCTTCAAGTAAGGAATAAAACAAAACTATTTTTCATGAATCATGAAATCACATGATAATCAACACTCTAATTCAATTAAGCATAAATATGACTCATGAAAACAAAACATGAGTAAACGATAAATGTGAGTGTACAAATACAATGTGAAGAACATAATCATGAAAGATGGACAATAAGCTCAATATTCTTTGAAACATGAAACATGAAATCATCAAACTTATTTAATCTTCAAGGTATATGTATGTCTTATACAAACTAAAGTATACATACATATCCAAACACAAAGAGTCCACAAAGATATATGCATGAAGGCACGTGGCTCAAAAGGATGTATATGTATAAACAATAATTTGGATAAAATGGACATATACATGAAGTTAAACATAAACACATGGAAACATGAAAAACTAAATTTTCATTAAAACAAATTTCATTTCAAGGTATATGTATGATTTGTCAACACAAAAGTATACATACATATCCCTAACACAATTGAGTCCATATGTATAGATTGCATGAAAGGCAAATGACTCAAGGGGTATACATGTATATCTTAAAGTTTGGCAAAATAGACATATACATGAAATGAAAAACACATGATCTTAAAACAAAACCAAAATGGAATACAAGTTTAAAATGCATGGATCATCAAAACTAGACTATACTAGCACATCTAATGGGTTCAAATAAGCATTCAAGCACAAACATATATAGATTTATTTGTGGCCCCATATATATACAAGTATATACCCAGTCTTAATGAGAACTAAATTTAAACAAGTAATCAACACATGAAGCATCAAAACAAGATAAAAATTAACATGATAAAATAAACATGATTATTATGTAAATTCACATGTTATTAGATTCATGATGTACATGATAGATAAACAAAGGTGAGAACACAAAAATAATGGTCCATATTAAACATGGGTGTCTCAAAACTATACATGTATGTCAAGGATCTAATAAACATGGCATTTACATGATACTCACTAAACAATAAAACATGCTATAAACAATGAAATGGAAAGCATATAAACAATAATTAGGAGTTAGGAATCGTTACCAAAACCTACAAGGCAACCTTCCTTGTCTCCAAAACGTGGTGGTCATCTCCACCAAACTTCCTTGAAAGTGATGCATCCAATTGATTTCCATGAAGCTCGGAACGCATCCACTCCAAGGTACCGCTACTCTCACGTCATGTGAGAGCCCTCTCCTACATCAAATACAAGAGGGGTGATCTTTGGTACCCACATTCTATTGGGTCCATGGGGGTTAGCACCATTCCTAACCCAAACAAATTTATTTGCTAAATTAGAAACATATATACGATCATAGCAAAATTTAGCAAGGTGGCCCTTACGTCCACAATGTGTACAAGTGTATACATGAGCATACAAGTGATGATGGTGTCCGTGAGGAGCATGTGTATGCCGTAGAGGGGTGTGCATGAAAAGATGGAACTTGTTTCTTTCGAAACAAAGATTCCAAACGTGTATGCCCACAACACATTGGCTCAAAGTGGAGCCCAAACAATCAACACTCTTCTTAAGCAAAGATATTTCATTGTTAATTACAGAAGAAGATGTGACATGCAATAGGTGAAGTGTGTGATACTACCCTAGCATGGCAAACATGTGCATCAATCTTATTTTGCAAAACTTCAATTTTCTTTAAACAAACATTTAATCATTTGAAATAGAAATTATTTTATTTTTCAAAGCAACATTCTCCTTTAAAACAAAATCAATTTTGAAGATAAGTTTTCATTTTTCTTCAAAATATTTCACAATCATTATTGTTTTTCAAAAACTCCATTTTCATTATGTGCAAGATCAAATTGAGATTTTAATGAATCCCTCTCATTAGCAATCTCCTCTTTCTCTTGCAAAACAACATCAAGTCTAGCAATCAAAATTTATTTTATTATTAATGCCTAGACTTTTCTTTTTCAAAACTTTATATTTCTCAATTAATTTTTCACAAACTAAGGAAAGTTCTTCATTCAAAGCCATGGGCATCAACATGATCATCACATAAAGAACTAAAATCAAAAACTATCTAGTTGAGTTTCCAATTGTACCTCAAGGGAGTCATTCCCTTGGACCATGAAGCATTGAGATTCGGATTCTCCACTAGATTCCTCCGGTTGAATTGGCAATTGAAGCTTGGAGGTGGTGGTGGTTGTCAACATGTTCCACACTGTAAATGCGGAATCAAGGTTAGAAAATGCATAAGATATTCTTTTGAAAGCGTGCTTCTAATGGCCTCAAGGGCTTGTGCATTGGCCCCTATATGCTTGCTATCACTAGGTAGGATTCCTTGGTAATGGCAAGGTAAACCTTATGTCCTACGGTTTGTAAATAAACGGTCATCCTAATCTACCAAACAGAATGTTGGAAGGGTCAAACATAGGTGGGGTCATGAAGTCCATGGGTCCAAACTATATGTGTGCAAGAAAACAAATGTGCAAATGCAATGTAGATTAGCAAACAAAGGATCTCACTCCTAGAATGTTAAGCCTAAGTATCAGGAGCGTAGGCTCTGATACCAATTGTAAATCACCTAGAGGGGGGAATAGGTGATAATGCTAATCTAGAAACTAAATGCGCTAAATGCAGAAGCTTAAAACAAAATTTGCAACACACTTAGTACAACACAAGTGTAGCCGAATTCCCCGTGAAGGGCTCTGGACTAACTCCTCTTGATTCCCTAAATATGGGTGAGGTGCTATATGAAGCTCTTGTGGTTAAGTACAAGTGAGGCACACACAAACAACCAAGCATATAATATGAATAGGCAATATGAAATAATGCAAGGCACAACACAAGTATGAATGATATGGCAATATGAATAATACAATGCACAATTAAAAGAGAGAGAATTAGGAGACAATGGATCAAACGCGAACAATAAGATGTGTTTCGAGATTCGAGCCCCTAGCTCTACATCCCCGCCTTCACACACCGTAAAGGATTTCTAATCCACTATACTCCCACCGAGGGAACCTCCACGAGGAGGATTTGTTACAACAATAGGAGTACCGAACTCCTCTCTCAAAACACCGCCTCACAACCGAGGGGTAGGCCCGTAGCCAAACACCAACAATCCACCTCACACTTGAGGATACAAACCAACAAACCAACTCCACCTTACCAAGAGGGAGTAAACACCAATCTCCACCTCTATCAAAGAGGGAGCAAACCAATCACCCGATCAACCTTTACAAAGAGGGATATAACAAAAGCAAGGGGTACAACTTGGAGGCTCAACAACCTCAAACAATCTCTCTTTTCCACTAAACAAAGATCCTATAGAATAGGATAGATGATAGCTCAAGTGTGGAAAACAAGTGTTTTGATCAAAGAAAAACTCTTGGGAAAATACCAAATAGATATTGAAATGAAGAACAATAAACCAATTTTCCAAAAACCTATTTTCTTGAAAATAACAAAACACTTAAAACAAATAAGATGCATCTTTTGGCACTTAAACTCTTTGAAAACTTGTAAAAATACTTCAGAAAAGTAAGAATTTTTGCTCTTAAAAATCTTGGATAAAACCATGAAGAGGTGGGGTATTTATAGCCCCAAAACAAAACTAGCCGTTAGGCTGATCTGGCAGCCTGACAGGCTACCGGTCGGCCGGCCCGGCCGACCGCCAACGGTCAGAAATAGAAATGTGACTGTTGGAGCAACCGGTCGACCGCACGGCCGACCCCCCAGATACAGAGAGCAAACTCTCTGATCCGGTCGGCCGCTCGGCCGACCGTCCCTGTGACTGCCAAACGTGCACAAGCCTGTGCACGTCGGTCGACCGGCCTTTGGTGCGGTCGACCCGTGCGGTCGGCCGACGTGGCCTGTCAGCCACAATTCTGGGACAGAAACTGGGGTAAAAATATTTCTAAAAAAATCTTTTATCTCTTCTAAAATTTCATTAAACTTGTTTTAACATTTTATATTGCAAAAACAAACTTGTGATAAATATTTAAGACAAAATCAAGTATATTGAATCATTTTTGTTGTCTTGTAAATTTTATCAAAAACTAAAACTTGTATTTTATCAAACATAGATTTTTCAATAGGAAATCTGATTTTTCCTAAACTCATGAGTAGACAAATCAAAATAAGTTTGTTTAAGATATGAAGCATGTATGTATGGAACACATCTAATATACATAAAAATAAAGTAAACTTCTTTTGATCAAACTATTCATGAAAACCAAATCCAAATCATGAAACGTGTGTATTGTGCACTTGAGCATATCAACTATTCTAAGCTTTACAAATGGATCTAAACACACTAAACTAAAACTAGGGTACCTAAATCTTCTTGACGATCTTCATCTTCAAGTTGACTCGATCCCAACCGTGATCCACCGAGTGCAAATGAGTGATCTTGAAGCTCGGGCACCGGAATCATCATGTGAAGGCTTCCAACTCATCTTTTAAAGCAATCACCAACTAATATCTTGATTAATGATCTGGAACTAAAATCACAAGATTATTAGTAAACATAACTACATGAGTTAATCATCATCAAAACTAGAGAGGAAGGCCTCCGGGCCAACAGAATAGTGAGCTCAGAAAACAGTTTTAGCTACTCATAACGAAGAAAGATAAACAATGGAATGAATAAAAATATAGACATATCAGTAAGATTGAGTAGAGTCAAGTAAGGTGAATCGCCTTTGATTGTCACTTCAACAGTCAATTACACACTCTTTTTCCTCTCTCTCTCACATTGTTGCAGGACTGAAATAAAAATGAGATACAACTTCTCATAAACTATCTAACAATGATTCTAAACTATAAAAATAAAGGAAGAAATTAATTCTAGTCTTCCTTAATTACCCTACATTCCATAAAATATGAAAATATATTAATAGCAGAGTTTTATTTAAATAAAAATGTAGAAATGTGACACATATGATATGAAAACATGCAATACACGTGTGTGATTAATATGCTTTGGGTACAAA